>PVIY010063380.1:0-10514 GCA_004026745.1 Myrmecophaga tridactyla | reverse complement strand
CGGGGGGTGGGGGGTGGGGGTGGGGGAGGCACTCGAAACAGATTTCACACCTTTAGTTTCTAAAGAGGCTGGGAGGTTTGAGGGCTCCCCCATAGCCATCCCTGCTGGGTGGGGGTGAGGGGAGCCAGCGCCTTGCTGGCCAGGGAGGTGATGTGGGGCGGGGGGGACACAGTAAGCCAGAATGGGGTGACGAGGAGCAGGGACTCAGGACCCCTTTCCCGAGCAGAGACACAAAATTCCTGGAAAGTCCAGGAGGGGGCTTTCACCTTGGTCAGATTCCAGCAGGTCTTAGGGCAGAAGGGGTGGCCCTTCCCACATCCCACCTTACAGGTGAACAGGAACCCATATCCTACCCCCCCACCCCCTCCCCAGACCCCAAATGTTGTGTGCCACAGACCAGCTCCCTCATCTGTGAAATGGGGACCCCTCCCACTACGTCCCCGGCACGTGCTAAGCATTTAGCCCATGTTATGTCTGACTTGTATGGCCAAGCCGAATTTTAATCTAGAGCTGTTTTCAATGAGTGAGCCCCATGCAACTGGCTTTGGGGCAAACACAAATAGGTTAGGGGGCAGAGGGAGGGGTGTGGGAGAGAGGGGTGGGCCGTCTGGGGAGCTCAGAGGTGGTCTGGAGCAGCCCCGCCCCCCCCTCAGTCACCCCTGCTGGGCTCCATTTCCTGTGTGTCCTAAGCCCCAGGTCCCTCTAGTCACCAGCTCCCCACCCCCATCCACCATGCCTGGTCAACACCCTGCTCCCAGCTGTGGCCCCTCTGCCCGACGGACCTCCGGGGTGCCAGTGGAGCGCGCCAGGGTGGCTGCGGGTGTGAGCTGGGGTCAGGGGGTCTTGGGGTCCCTGAGTAAATCTATTAAGGGCATTTGTTGCAGGTCCAGATTGGACTCAGTCTCAGCTCCCTGCTCCCTTCTTGGGCAGCCTTGGGCAAATCACTGTCCTTCTCTGTCAAGTGGGGGCGATAACAGGGTTTGGCCCATAGGGGAAGTGGGTCAGCTTTAGACTGGGCAAGTCACTTAACCTCTCTGATCCTCCCCTGTGCTCATACGAAGGCCCCTTGCCAGGCTCCTGACCGCAGGTGCCTCCAGGGTGAGTGAAGTGAATGGAGGGGTGGGAGGGGCCAGGCCTGAACCCCAGAGCCTGCTCACCTCCAACTCCGGCCTTTGCTACTGGGGAAATGCACACCCAGTTGTCCCCAGATCTTCTAGCTTTTCAAGGGAAGCCAGGAATCGACTTTAAATGAGAAATTTCCTAATTTTTAAATGTTGGCAACATTTAAAAACGTGAAGGCAAGAAAATAAAAGCAACCCACATCTGCATGGCAGCAGGGCTACATGTGCAACTTCGCTGCTGGGTCTAGGGTTTAGGGGACCTGTCTGGATCGTTTCTGGGCTGTAACCCCCGCAGCTGCACTCAGCTCGTTCCACCCTCCTGCCCCCACCCTTATCATGAGCCCCATTTTATAGCTGGGACAACTGAGGCTCAGAGAGACTGAGAAAAGTGTCCACTTGGGTTAGTGAGGGGAGGCAGATCTGGGATTCAGAGCCGGGAGCCTCTGACTCCAAACCTCGTGTACGGGTTGCCCTGCGCCCCCCCACCCCTTCCTACACCTCTGACATCTCCCCCTAGTTCTCGCCTCTCTCCCCTCCCCCACAGGCAGTTGTGCTCTGGTTTCTGATCCTTTGCAAGTGACCTGCCTAGAACTTCTGACTGGGGCGTACCTTTTGTTACAAATACCTTCACCAATAGCACAACCCTAGAAAGGGCAGGGGGCAGGGTGGGAGTCTGGGGTCTGAGCTGGGCCTCCCTTAGGAGGGTGGGGCTCTGTCCCCAGGCCACCTGCCTGCTGCCGCTCCTGGCTGTCCAGCCCAGTGAGACCTCATTGTCCCATAGTCTCTCACCAGGTGAGCAGAGGAAAAAGCTGATGACTTTGTTTATCGGATTCCAGGGAGGCCGAGGCAGGCTGGGGCGTGTGTGTTCGGGTGAACACGTGTGTTTCTGGGCTAAGGAGCGGTGGTGAGGAGTGCGGGGCAGATGCCTGGGTTAGAATCCCCATGCCTGGGTTAGAGTCCTGCTGGTTCCGTTATCAGCTATGTCCTGGGGCAAATTACTGCACCTCCAGGCCTCAGGACTCCCATCTGCAAACCAGAGATTGTAAATGTACCTACCTCCCGGCGTAGTTATGAGGCTTAGATGAGGTCATTATATGCAAAATGTTTGGAGCCTGGCTTGGCAGGTAAGGAATGCATAGCATGGTTAGCTGTGATTATCAAATCATCGTTGTCTCCAGCCAGGTCCCAGAAATGGGTTTCTATAAAGTCAGGACCAGTGGAGCCCTTCCTGGCTTAGACCCGCCTTCCCATCACCATGACAACCTGCAGTTCCTCGTGGGCGTGGGGGCGTCCTTGGGAGAGCTTAGAGCAAGGAGCCACCCCTGGAACCCTGGCAGGGCTTTGCTCCAGGAGCCCTGCTTCTCCAGGGCTCCTGCTCTGGTGACAGGATATGTGTACTGGATAACCCTCTCTGAGCCAAGGCACCCCCAGGTTCTTGGCTTCATAGCCATAGATTAGGGAGAACCCCAGAATTCCTAAAAATGTCAAGTATCCCAGCTTCCTCCTCTGACTTCACCCCAGCCCCAAAGGAAGACTATGGCTTGCTTCAGGGCATGCAAACTGGCAAGCAACAGCCCAAGAGCCGTTTTTTTGTGAATTCATTGCAACATACAAAAATCAAGACATAGCACAGAAAAAGCTGGATATCTGGCTTTTCTTTAAAAAGGGGAGCAGTCCCCCTCACCTTGCCCCCCTGTCCTGCACCCCTTGAGCTGACATGCCCCTGTTTATCCCAGTCTCCCTTTCTCACCCCTTCTCCCCTGCACAGAGAACATGTCCATGGGGCATATTTACTTCTTAGCAACGATAATAAGAAAGCAATGAGCAGTCGCCTGTGTGCAGCTTGTTTGAGCTCCCAGACCTCCTTCTAGAACAACTTAGAGCTCAGTGGTTCATAAAGCCGGGGAGTGCAGAATGGAGGTGGTGAGAGGGCTGATGAGAGAATAGCACAGAAACGCGACCTTCCCTTTCCAGTTTAAACAGAAGCATTTGAAGTGAGGCCTTCGATGGAAGGAAGAGAAAGTTGCCAGATTTGGAAGACATCCAAGTTAAATCCAAATTTCAGATACACAGCAAATAAATTTTTTTAGTATAAGTATATCCCATGCAATATTTGGGACATACTTATTGTTCGAATTTGCTAGCTGCTGGAATGCCATATACCAGAAACAGAATGGCTTCTCAAAAAGGGAATTTAATAAGTTATAAGCTTACAATTCTGAGACCAAGAAAATGTCCCAATTAAAGCAAGTCTGTAGAAATGTCCAATCTAAGGCATCCAGGGACAGATACCTTGATTAAAGAAGGCTGATGAAGTTCAGAGTTTCCCTCTCATCTGAAAAGACATATGGTGAACACAGGGTTTCTCTCTCGGCTGGAAGGGTACGTGGTGAATGAGGCATCATCTGCTACCTTCCTCTCCAGCTCCCTGGGAGGTGTTTTCCTTCTTCATCTCCCCAAATCGCTGCCTAGTGAACTCTCTGCTTTGTGGTTCTGTGGCGTTCTCTGTTGTGGCTTTCTCGTGGCTCCTCCATTCTTCTCTGCTCTCTCTGAATCTCCAGCTTTCTCCAAAATATTTCCTCTTTTATAGGATTCCAGTAAAGTAATCAAGACACACCTGGAATGCACCTATTCCAGCATAACAACCACTCTTGATTGAGTCACTTCTCCGGGGAGATGATCTAATTACAGTTTCAAGCATACAGTGTTAAATAGGGATTAGAAGAAACGGCTGCCTTTGCAAAATGGGATTACAATTAAAACATGGCTTTTCTAGGGTACGGTATATACACCTTTTCAAGCCGGCACACTTATATTAAAAAATAATCTGAAATTCACATGTAAGTAGGAGTCCTGTATTTGATCTGACAACCTGAAATAAGGTCTTCAAGTGCTTGGAAAGACATTTAAATGCCATTTTAAAAAATGCCGATTAAAAGAGCAACTCCATGCGGCCAGGCTCTCCTTTTCCTGCTGCATTTCAGGATCACATACAGGCAGGGCACAGAGTCGGGGGTTGGTGACCCTCCACGGCTGGTGGGAAGGAGGTGTGGCTGCTGTGCGCCCTCTCTCCTGACTCTCTTTTGCCTTCCAGTTGCAGCCACTGCAGGGGACGCCATGGCTGTGGATGTGGCAGAATACCACCTGAGCGGTGAGTCCCAGTGGCAGGACCCTCCCCTGGGTACCACACCTGGGCACCAAACCTGGGGTGGGGGTGTCGGTGGGGCACAAATAACAGCCCGCTTATCTGGTGCCTAAGGGGCCACAGCCTTAGGGATACTAATTTAGGACCAGCGGGCGGGCTCGCCATCATTCCGTCTCAGCGGCTCCTTCCTGTTGAAGCCACTTCCCCTGATTGATGTGAGGGACTTGTCCCACTGCCCCCTGAGGATGAGCTTGTGAGACGGAATCCACTCACCCAGGTCCACTCTTGGAGCCTATCGAGTAACCGAGGGAGAGGAGACCGAGAAGGTTAATGGTGGATTTGTGGATCATGAAACTTAGAGATCACCCAGCTCTGGGTGGCAAATATCCCGAACACGGTTCCCACCTTCCTGTGCTGTTCCCATGGCAGGCATAGCTAAGCGATCACAGCACTGCCGCTGAGCTTGGAGACGCCCTCCTGCGGCCCTGCCAGTCAGCGGTGGGCGGTGCCAGAGCTGAAATACACCACCACCATCCCTCTCCCTTTACAGATGAAAGGAGGGCCGTTCAGCACTTCAGCCAGCGAAAAGGACTAGCCCACAGTCACACAGTGAGTGAGTGACAGGCTCAGGGCAAGAACCCAGATCTCCTGACTCCCACCCTAGTACTCTCTGCCACTCTAGCCCCTACCCTAACGTCGCCCCCAGCAAGCCCAGGACTGTGCTGACCCCCCAAGCCAGGGATCCTCACTTCTCTCCATCTGCAGATGCACAGGTCTAGGCCCAGGCCCAACCACTAACTCCCTGCATGGCCTTGGGCAAGTGAGGGCATCTTTCTGGGCCTCCACTTACTCATCCACAAAATGGGTACACGGAGGCCGGCCTCAGGGGCAGTTTGGGAAGATTCAGGGAACCGATGCCTGTGAAGTGCCCGACACAGTGGGAGCCCAGGTCTCTCCCAACCCCAGGCCTTTGGCCATGCTGTGTCCTTTGCCTGGAGTGCTTCCCTGCCTCCTGGCCAGGCTAAGTCCTGCGGTTCCAGAGCTCTCCTCTGACCCCTGCTTCCTTATCTATAGAATGGAGATAATAAGAGAACCAACCTCTCAGGGTTGTTCAGAGGCCCAGTGGGTAAGTACACATGAAGGATTTCCAACAGGACCCAGCACATGCCAAGTGCTTTATAAGGGGAGCTATTATTAGTATATTGTTTTTTTATTATTATTATCATTATTTTTCTTGCATGGGCAGGCACCGGGAATCAATCCCGGGTCTCTGGCATGACAGGTGAGAACTCTGCCACTGAATCACCATTGCCCGCCCTATTGTTACTATTTTTATGATTACTATTACTACTTACTCCCTGGTCTTAGTTTAGACCTCACTTCCCCTGGGAGTTCTCTCTATACCCCCCACCCCCAAGACTTATCCACCTTAAAAACGAATAAATAAATGAGCAATAACTGTCATCTTTTCATGCCACTTTTCTGGGGCTTTTCCTGGCAACCAAGAGGGCCTGGACACGGACCTTGTCAGGATTTTTCTCCATTCCCTGGCATCCAACTCAGCCCTGCCATCCCGGCTGTGCCCACCGCCAGCTCCCGCCCGGGCCCTGCTGACACCCTGCTGGGCAGCGGGCACATCTCAGCCAGAGCCCCCCACATGTGTCCTGCGCCCTCTGATTTACCAGCCACTTTCCCACCCCATCACCCATTCGCCACCCTCCCAGGACCATCCTGGACCTTCTCGGGGCAGGTCCGGAACCCTCTGAATCTCTCTGTGTGCCCGCAGATTCCATCCAATTGCAAGGAGCAGTCAGGAGAAAACAGAATTTGCTTGTAGTCCTTCCGTCCTTGTTACTTGTTTGATTTTTACACCACAATCATGCAGTCATACCATGTTGGGGATTGATTTTTTTTCTTAACCTCTTAATGCCAGAAACGTTTCTCTCCATTGCCGTAGAGACACCCTAAAGATCTCAATTGTCTTGCTCCATCCCGGTGACATTTCTCTCGAGGCAGCCCTGCCAGCCCCCGCCTGGCTCCTTCGGTCGGACCTTCCGGCTGTTTCCAGATTTCTGCTGTTATAAATACAGCATCAGTGACTCACACCAGACATTGAGCCTGTTGGGATTTTTCTCCTTAGAATAAATTTCTCTGGGTGGGGCCACGGAGTGCGGGGTGTTTTTGTCGTCATCTGGCACCTTCCAGAGGAGAAAAACCCAGAGAGGCTGGGTGGCTGGTCCAGGCGCCGAGGCGCCTGCACCCACATCCTGCCACTTCTCACCTCTGGACCCCTGAGCAGATGAATAGATGTCTGCTTTAGCCTGGTTCAACCTCACTTCTCCTTCTCTAGAAAGTGGGGCTTGAGACCTCATGGGGTGCTAAGAGCTGGGCTCTGCCCTTTTCCGGAGGGAATTTGTGCTGTGGATTCCAGCTAGAGTTGGCTCGGCTCAGGGGAGAGCAGGGGCAGGCTGAGGACTGCCATTGCCACATGATTCCTTCCTGCGTGGTGGGGACACTGGGGACTTGGGGACGAGTCTCCCAGGTGTCTCTCCCACTGGGCACTCTGCTGTTTCTGGCCTTTTACACAGTCTTTATTCTTTCTAAACTCCCCGATGCTTTTGCCTTGGCCTGGCCTGTTTCTCTGTCCTTCACCTTAGGTCAGCTTGGATGTTCCTCCTCCAAGAAGCCCTCCTGGACTGTTCCCATCACAATTCCCATCACCCTGCTTTGTCTAGTTGTTTGCCCTCCCCCAGACCGTGAACTACTTAAGGACAGGGGCAGGGACAGAGTCGGACTTACCCACCTCCAGTTCCCTGTGACCCCATGGTACCGGCACACAGTAGGTGCAGAGTAAATGTGTGATGAGAAACCTCTGCCCCTGAAATGCCCAATTTCGAGGGCCTATGCTGGATGAAGGCCGGGTGGGGCAGTGGTTAAGCTGCGCGCCCTGAAGCCCAGCTGCCAGGGCCCGAAGTCCAGCTCTGCACCTTCCTGGCTCTGTGACCTCATACCAGTCCCTTAACCTTTCTGTGCCTTGCTTTCCCCATCTAAATGGAATGTAGAGGCAGCCCTGAGAATGGTTTTGCTTGTCGACAGTGGGAACTTCTGCAAAATGAATCCCCGTAATTCCTTGTCCTCCTTTAGGAAAGCAGAGTCAGATTTCCATGCAGGGTAAAGCAGGACCTTTTAACATTTGGGGGTTCCTGTGGCATGCTGTGCACGGTTGAGGGGCAGTTAATTATTATGTCTGGGGAAACTGAGGTTCAGATAGGGTTAGTTATTTACTCTCAGTGGATAAAAAGCGTTTGAGCCTCTGGGTCTGTCTCCAAACCCTGCACAGGCTACAGCCACCTCTCACCTCTGATTGAGATTTTTTTTTTTTTGCTAACAGCTTTTTGAGATTTAATTCACACACCATGCAATTCACCCATTTAAAGTATACAGTTCGGTGGTTTTTAGTTTATTCACAAAGTTGCACAACCATTACCACAATCAGTCCTGTTCACCAGAGCATCACCCCAAAAAGAAACCCTGAACCCATTAGCAGTTACTTCCCGCGACTCCCCCCCCACCCCCACCCAGTCCCTGGCAATTATTAATCTCCTTTCTGTCTCTATGGATTTGCCTAATCTGGACATTTTATGTGAATGGAATCATACAATATGTGGTCTTTTGTGCGTGGCTTCTCCAGCTCAGCATAATGTTTTCAAGTTTCATCTGTATTGTAGCATGCAGCAGTGCTTCATTCCTTTTTATTGCCAAATAAATGGAATGCACCACGTTTTATTTATTTTATTTATGCATCCATCAGTTGATGAGCCTCAGGGTGTTCTGGCCATGTCTTGAGGCAATAATAGGTCATTTCGTGTTCTCCCTCAAGTCCCCTTCCCCAACCCTTCCCCGTCCCCCCAAACCCAAGAGACTGCTTTGATTATATAGATGCAAGAGGTCCTTTGCAAGCTATAGGGTCAGAGAACTTAAAGAGGCAGGGGATTTTTTTTAAAAAAAAGGGACAGCTCTTCATCTGCTCCAGCCAAGTGTCTCCCCAGGTGGAAGCTTCCGCAGAATGGGGAATAGAAGCACAAATCCCAAGAGCGCATATGTCTTGTTTGCTGCTGGCTCCCCAGCCCCAAGCACGAAGCCTGACCCCCAGTAGTCATTCAATATATACTCATTCAGTAAACAGCAAGTTCAAGGCCGAATTACCTGCCCCCTGGGGTGTAATGATTGGGGGACCCCAGGGCTCACTGTTGAGAGAGGCTTCCTCTTGCCTTGCAGTTATCAAGAGCCCCCCTGGCTGGGAGGTGGGAGTCTATGCCGCAGGGGCCCTGGCACTGCTGGGAATCGCAGCCGTGAGCCTGTGGAAGCTCTGGACATCGGGGACCTTCCCTAGCCCCTCTCCATTCCCAAACTACGACTACAGGTACCTCCAGCAGAAGTACGGCGAGACCTACGCGGAGGCCAGGCAGAAGGTAAGGCTCCCCTCCCTCCCCACCTCCCCCATCTCCCTGTGAACGGACCTAGGCCTTCCTTGTCCAGCCCCGCATCTCGATTCCTAGCCCACGGCTGGGCATCCCTAAATGCTCAAATCGACCCCCCACGCGTACCTTTTCTGTCCGTGGTTTTGGCACACTGCGTGTCGTATCTACGTAAAATTTTATACCCTGCCCTTTTTATCTCACCTCCAGCCGACGCATTTTCCTGTCTTGTTGATCAGCCTTGAATGGCTGCATAAGGTTGTTTTTATGACTTGCCATGGTTTACTAAATGTCATTATAAAGAATACATGGAAGGTTTGGATTATGTTCTTCGACTGGATGCTCAGACGTGGAATTGCTGCATCAGCTGGTACAAATATTTTTAGGGCTCTCAATATATATCACTGAACACGTTGTCAATCAACACTTTGTGGAAAGTTTTTCTAACCTTGTGTCTGTTTCCAGGGAGCACAACCAGAGTCTGGTACTGGATCAGGATCCCACGTACTCACTCGCTCACAGTTTTAGGGGGACTCTCTCTCAACTCTGTTGGGAAGAGTATAAATCACCATGACTTTTCCTAAGAGCATTTTGGCAAAATGTATCCAAATCCTTCCCAAGGACTGTGTCTTCTGACCCAGCATAGAAAGCTCTGCAATTCTGTATTTCTGTTTGTTGAAAATTAGCAACAACACAAATACCCAACAGTAGGGGAATAGTAAATAAATGACGATTATCCGCTCAGTGGTAAATTGGGGAGCCATTGAATATTAATAAAGAATGTGTAACAGCAGAGAAGATGCTCCTGTACAAAGGCTTTTGCTTTCTCAAATCCCAAGATCAATTTAGAGAAAAGGAAAATATTAGGGTGTGCATTCCCTGACACGAAAGCTTTCTCGTAAACTAATTTTTTGTGTGTGAATTTCCTTTGAATCTACATACTCATGTATAGAGTGGTTATACTCTAGAATTTATATCCATCCACTTTTCTTTTTATTTATTTATTTAACATGGGCAGGCACCAGGAATCGATCCCGGGTCCTCTGGCATGGCAGGCAAGAACTCTGCCTGCTGAGCCACCGTGGCCTGCCCTATATCCATCCACTTTTGCTGAACACTGAGATTGCTGACTCCTTCTCCTTTATATAAATAGCACTGCAGTGAACATCTTTGTTTCAAAACCATCTAAAGCAATGGTTTTGAGGGGAAAAAAAGCATTCTCACGTCCTGGTTAGGAGAGAAAACTAAGGGACTCGAAATAACATTAAACAAGGACCTTCCTAACGAAAGGAGGCCCTGTCTTTGCTCAGTGAGGACCTCCCTCCTCTCTTCTCCAGCTCCCAAAGACCGAGCCTCCTGCCCTTGTGATGCTGCCGTGTCTTTTCTCTCTCACCCCCAGAGGGTTCCTGTCTGGACTGCCCGGCGGGCCAGCTCATCGCGGGGCGCCCCCAGCCGCAAGGGCAGCCTCAGCGCCGAGGACACCTTTGAGAGCATCAGTGACCTGGGGCCCCTGGAGCTGATGGGCCGGGAGCTGGACCTGGCCCCCTACGGAAGCCTCCGGAAGTCACAGTCGGCCGACTCCCTGAACTCCATCTCGTCCGTGAGCAACACCTTCGGGCAGGACTTCACGCTGGGCCAGGTGGAGGTGAGCATGGACTACGCGGCCGCCTCGCACACCCTCCACGTGGCCGTGCTGCAGGGCAGGGACCTCCTGGAGCGAGAGGAGGCCGGCTTCGAGTCCTGCTTCATGCGCGTCAGCCTGCTGCCCGA
>PVIY010063379.1:0-10517 GCA_004026745.1 Myrmecophaga tridactyla | reverse complement strand
TATTTTTACATTATTTCAGATATACAGAAAAATTGCAAGGATAATACAAATATTCTTCTTAACCTTTACCTAGATTTTCTAAATAGCATTTTACCACATTTGCTTTATTCTTTTCTCTGTCTCTTTTTTCTTTTCTGAACCTTTTGACAGGACTCTACAAGACCTGATTCCCCTTTACTGCTAAATACTTCAATGTGTGTGTCCTAAGAACAAGGACACTCTCTTACATAAGCACAGTACAATGATTAAAATCGGGCTAATATTGCTACCATGCGATTATCTAATCTACAGACTTCTTTCAGATTTCGCCTGTTGTCCCAATAATGTCCTTTATGCAGAAGAAAACCCCTGCATGTCCTGCTTTCAGTTGTCATGTCTCTTAAATGTCCTTTAATCTGGAATAGGTCCTCAGTCTTTCCTTCTCTTTTATGACTAACAGTATTGAAGAGTACACGCCAGTTATTTCATAGACTGTCCCTCGATTAGATATTTCTTTAACCCTATCCATTGGCATTATTTTGTCTCTTGGAGTAATGGTGAATAAAAAAAAAACCTTTTTCTGTCTTCATATTTCCAGTGTCATATTCCAGTAACACTTCTGACTAGCTTTGTCACCACTTACCCTCTCTGACCTTAGTTCCTCTTCTTTATAATTGTGATAGTTATAACTACCTAGTAGATTAGTGAGAGGATGGAAGGAAATGATTTACCCAGTGCCTGGCCCACAATTATTTGCTTTTCATAGTATCTGGTTTCTCAGTTTCTCACTATCCCCTTCTGCTGCCCTTGCATAAATGCATTCTGGTTTTCTCGTGTCTCCAAAGAGTCAGAGAACTGCGTTTGCTTCACCTAGATAGGTGGCAACAGCATCAGACTATTCACTACTCTTGAACATATAGTCAGTTAAAACCCCCAACTTTTTTTTTACTGTTGTTATTACTACCGCCACTGCTAGTATTTAATGAGCTGCCCAACCAGATATGTCACACGCACAGCCCTGGGCGCCTCCTAGAGTGAGCCCTTCACCTTGTTTCATTCTCCCAACTCTGTGAGGTAGTTATGATCCACATTTTTGAGATGAAGAAACAGATTCAGAGGTTAAGTCAAAGAGTTCATTATAAATGAAAGAGCTGGAAGTTCATCCAAAATGGATTTTTCAGACATAAATAAAAGCTTTCTGTCTCTTTTAAGTATCATTTTCAGTTTCTGTGCACCCTTTCAGCCTATCAGAATCTCTATGATTCCTGATTTTGCCAGCTAACATTAATTAGCTTTCCCCCAGTTTGGGTCTTGTGTGCCTCCCCTGTCTTCCCTCAAATCACAGGTAACAGTGTTGTTCATGGGAACTTTGTAATATATGGTAAACCTTTCCTCCTAGGTTGAAGTCAGTCACTCTTGGTACAGATTTTCAAATAGCTATAAATTAATCTTACTGGATTGTGCACTGATTCACATCACATCTTGTCCACAAAAATAACTCAAGATACTTTTTCACATGCCTCCAGCATCTCTCTTGGCTACCAATCTAAAAACCCACCAAAAAAAAAAAAAAAAAGAGAGAGAGAGAGAAAGAGAAAAGAAAGAAAAGTGCCTATCTGAGGTTAGCCCAACTTGTTCTTATTGAAGCAAATAATATGCCACTAGTGGCAATTATGTTTCTCCTTACAGCTCATCTCTTTAATAATCTATTCTAGAATTTCTAGAGGTGAATCCAAACTCAAAGTGAATAGCTTCCAAAATTCTGGTCCCTTTGTCACAATTTCACTACATTGCTATGTAACCTAGGAAGGTCAATCTTTTCACCTAGATATTACCAGCCACCACCACCCGCCCGCCCCCCCAAAAAAGAATGAGAAAATTAATCTACTATTTATTAACCTTGCTTATTACATTTATTTAATTTTTGCCACAACACATGCAGTAAATATTCTCACTGCTCTGCCGATGTGAATACTGAGGCTTGGGGAGATTAAAAAATGTACCTAAAGTCACTCAGATTATACGTGGTGAAGCTGCTAACATATCTCAGAGAGGAAAAGTTTCATAAACACTTTTATGCTGTAGTTTGTTGTAGGACAGCCTGCTCACATTCTCCTCATTCATACCAAATGGTATAGAGTAAAATGTAGATTTCTTAAGCATCAAAGTACAACACACTTGAGCTCTGCAGCTGTAGTACCAGAAGACAGCAATTCCCAAAGAGTTTTCAGGGGAACGTGAATCTCTCCAACAGCCTCAGGATAAAGCAATTCTACTGTGACATGTTTGGCATACATTTCATACTATTGTGATTCTTTTGGAGATTCAAAGGGTTCTGAGAAACCCTTTTAAAAAGTAACCCATTTAACTTTCTTGAACCTCAGAGCTACCATTTCATGAAGTACATTTGGTATAAATTGTTAAAGTTAAGCACATAAACATAAGGTGTTAATGATTTTTTTTTTCCTCCTTTTACTCTTTGGGACTCCAAGAATGTTTATCCAGAGATACTGTGGGTTTAAAAACATATATTCTTATTTAAATCAAAGCACATCATATTTGGACAGTTCTTTAGAGTTTACAAACGGCTTCCTCCTGTCCTGATGTTTCATCTGAATTTCATAACAATCTAGTTCATGAATGTGCTATTCTCCTCATTTTATATTTGTAGGGAAAGATCCAGAATCTTTAAGGAATGAGCTAGAGAATAGCCACAAAATGAAATTCAAATTCACATTTCCTCAAACCAAATTCAGTACTCTTTCACTTAACTAATGTCTTTATTTTTCTGCCTTTTCTTTGATCATTTAAAAACTTGCAGACATTTTCAAAAAAAGCAACATTATAATATAGCAAGGTTATGTTAGAAATATAAGATGACCTTTGCATTGCAACAGTTTTAATGCCAAGAGCTATACTGGAAGTTTTCCCTTTTAAAAAGTTATTATTTCTTAGCATCAGCAGTTTGGGGTTTGGAATGGAAAATAGGGTATACCATACTGAGTTTGAGTCTTGTGGGTAAACGATCTGATCCTGGAAACAGCAAATTAGCCCACAGCTATACCTGTTTACATAGCCAATGTGTGTTTGTTCTGTTTGAAGATACTTCAAAAATAACAATTGTAAAAGAGATTACTGTTTTGATCAGAGAATCTGAATCTCCTTCATTTGACCATGAATAATTGGTCTTTGTAATGTTGATGCTTCTTTTGAGGAATATCAGATCTGCAAATGTACCTTAATTACAGGCAAGCAGTTTTGGAGGGAATTTGTGACAGCATTTTATTGAAGGTCTTCTAGTTCTCCTTCAAATCTAATTATAGTAGAAAGATTATTTTAGACCAAGCAACAAAATGTTATAATTATTAATGTTTTCATAGTTATTTTATTGAAGAATAAGATTTAAATCTTAAAAATGTTTTATTTTTCCTATAAAGCATTTAACAAAAGGTAATTCACTTTTGTGAATTACAAAGCAATGTACTTGCTAATCTGCTAATTATCCTGGCAGCTCAGAAGTCTGTTTCCTCAGACTTTACATTTAGAAGTCCCCAAAGGGAATCCACAACTTGATACCTAAATTTTGTTTTTAAATTTGAAACCAATGAAAGACTTGGAAAGACAAAGAAGGAAAGACTTTTTTAAAAGTCCTCCTATTTTAATCTTGTGGTATGAGACCTAATTCTTTTGTTAAAAACAGAAACACATGTAACATAGAATGTTAGATTTCGCTGAAGATGTGAGGGAATGGGATTGCTAAATTGCAGATAGGGTGATTTAGTTAGATATGAGGAAGAATTTCTCAACAGCAAAGTGAAATCTCCTTATGTAGAGATGGTTTGAAACTTGTATATTTTATGAAATGATGTTTGAAAGAAGTCCTGCTGCAATAAGGGGAACTTTACAAGTGATGGCATTTCTTACTGTAAATGGTAGCAAATCCAAAAAATGGGTTTTTCCACTCACCTGTCTAGAATGCTAACAACCACCATTAAAAACTTTTACCTTGTTTGTCTTCCAATGTGACAAAATTGCTGTTACCTTCCAATTTGAGAAATTTTTTAAAATACTGTGTTAACATTTAAACTCATAATTTAAAAGCCATGAATAGCACAAACCTCACCTGTATATCAGGAAAAAATGGTATCTCTGAGGTTTAAATTGCTTCTACCTTCCAGATTGAGAAAAAAAAAATTTAATATTCCGTTAACATTCAAACTCATAATTTAAAAGCCATGAATAGCACAAGCCTCACCTGTATATAAGGGAAAATGGTATCTCGAAGGTTTAAACCATACTGGATTAGCACATTCCGAGTCATTTCGTGTTGTTTTTCCCCCCTCTAATTATGACAGCAATTAGCTTTGCAGCATTGCATTCATTCCAGCCAGCAGGGATGAAGAACAATGATCATGTTTACTTGAAGCTGGAAAGAGTGTAGCTAGCTTTGTTCCCTCCCAGGATAATCTAAATACTTCCCTAGGAGCCATCCTAGCAGAACCCCCCTCACAGAACCTCCCTCACCTGGCTAATTCATTTGTTGCTGAAAACCTTCTCTACAAGGTCAAGGAAAAACAGATCACAAGCCATTTTCGACTTAATAAGGTGGCAAAATTTTATTTCCGTATGCTTCAAAGATGGAGCCTTCAGATATATGAATAATTAAAAAATAATAATTTTAGCTATTAAAGCTATCACACAGGAAATATGAAACTCCCTTGCATTATTTTGACAATTAATAGAATTGAACGTTGGCTGTTTTAAATAGTTCTCCTGTAGCTACAGGGAGAAACATTATTAAATGGGCAAGTTATTTAAGTTTGAAAATAAACTGCATCTCACACTAGGAAATTAGATCACAGGCAATTTTACTTTATAGCTTAAACATGTTGTTAGTTTTAATTTTCCACAACAAAGATTTTAGGGTAATTTGCTTTCATTAGAATGGACGAATTTCTCTTCTAAAGATGGAATCTGTTGTCACCATTAGCGTTTCGGTTTTTTCTTTATAAACTTGTAAAAAGGATATCCTCGGATTTTCTAAATATCTAAATATTGGGGCAAAAGTTTGTGTTCAGCAAGAACAGAAACAAGGAATGAGCACAATGCTAATGTATTATAACCACTGTACAATTCAAACATAGTACTATCAAAGTATATTATTAGCTTTTGTCATGTTTCAGTCTTTCAGATGCTGAGTTTACATGGTGTGTTTCTATACTGTAAAATGTAGACTACTATAGAGGAAGAAGAATAATCAGTTACACATTAACCTTGAAGGGTCATTTCTTGTGGCAAATGCAAGGTCTATTGATCAAGTAATATTTGTCAGTAGAAATGAGCCTCATTAATGAATGAAGCTCATGAAGGAAACCATTGTCTGGTGGGATATCACGGTATGTGGGAACCATTCAACTCTTCAGGGTGATTTGAATATCACCAAATGTTTAAATCATTTTTATAAAGTAATTTACTGACTTTTCAACTAATCAATCCCTAAAGCTACATTCTTTTAACTTACTATGCTACACATTCAAACAATGACTAATCATCTAATATTTATGAGATTTTAAAAATGAGGAAAAAATGAATGACGTATTCACTGGTGTCGCAAAAGTGTCTATAAAATAGTTTCCCAGCATGGGCTGTGGTTTATTTTCAAACTTAAATAATTTGTCTATGTAACCTTATCTTTCGGGTACTTCCTGCGAACTTCATATACTATGCAATCAAGCCCATAAATATAGGTAGAAGTTAACTGGAATGACCGAAACAGAGTTAACCACAAGCAGATAGTTAAAACTTTATCACCATTTCTGCCATAAACCTCTCCCCTTTTTTTAAGGGATTTACCAAGCTATCATAAAAAAAAAAAAGGTATTATTGGCTGTACCTTTGCAAAACACGAACTCCTAGGAAATGAGTCCCTTCTTTGACATACTGAACTTCAGTTTAAAGAATCCTGTTGCTGTCCTGTGCTACATGTCCTGATGGCCGGTGTGGTTGTGTATGGGGTGTCAGAGGGTTGATGTAGCTCTGGTATTAATTATTCCCTCTTAATTTATTTTTCATGAATTCCTGTAAAATTACATAGCAGATCTCCAATAGTAACGTATTCCTAGAGACATACATTTCAACACACTTAACTACTTCACCAAATAAACACGGAAAAGTTTTTAAAAATGCTTTATAGGGAAAAAACTGATTATGCTTAATTCAAATATCCATAATGAGAAGTATAGAGAGTTTCCAAGGATATAATCAAACTAAAATAGACAAGGAAATGCAAAGAATCAGATGCCCTAAGTTGACTTTGCAAAAAATTAATCATCTTACCAATGATTCTGCTGATTTATTTTCAATAGCATTGTATTTTGCAATGCATATGCAATATTTTAAGAAATTAAGCTTAGTCATTTTGAGTTTCTTTTTCTTTTTTCTTTTTTTTTTTTTTTTACATGGAAAGGCACCAGGAATCTAACCCGGGTCCTCTGGCATCGCAGGCAAGCATCCCTGCCTGCTGAGCCACCGTGGCCCACCTGTGAGTTTCTAATATGAGTTTGAAAATGGTTAGACACAAGGTTTTTTTTTTTTCTTTGAGTGATTTTCCTCCAGAATTATGACATTATCTTTGGTTACCTCCTGCTTTCTATATCTTTGTTACGAAAGTCTGAGGGTTGTCTATTAGAAGATTACTGGACTTGAGTTTAAAAATGTGGTTTCAAGTTCTTCGGAGCCCTTCTCAAAGATCTCTTCCTCCGTGAAGTCTTCCTTGACTATCTGGCCCAGATCATGCTCTAGCTTCTGGGTTTTATAGTATTTTATGCTTAACCTTTCATAACATGGTGGGTCCCCTTTGAATTCCCAGTGTTCATTTGCACAGCTCATGTTGTTCTCAGTGAATGTTTACTGAATAATGGGTTTCCCTGTCATCTATAATTGAAATGGTTCAATTAGAATAGGCAAAGTCTTCAATTCTTTCCAGCCCCATAAATTCTGAGTCCCAGGTTATCTCTCCAATAGTAGAAAATTTGTGAAGCAAGGCTACTTGCCAATGCTTAAGAAGTAGGAATACTGATACGTTAACTACTCTCAGGACATAGGTAGCATCCTCCCTCCCTATCTACCAACTGCACCCTACAATCTCTCTCCCCTCCCCAGAGTAAGTTTTGTGTTAGCCATTCTAGACAATGCATATTTTATATACATTTTATACATAAATAGTATCATGACATATGTATTGCACAGTGATTTTTTTCTCTTAATATGCCTTTAGAGATCTTTTCATATCAGTATAGGTAGAGTTACTTCATTCTGTTAAAATCGCTACATAGAATTCTATTATGTGGATATATTAGAATTTACTTAAATCATTTATTCGGTCATGACCTCATTCGCTGGATATTTAGATAGTTAGCTGCTGATTTCCCATTACTACAAGCAAAGTTCAATAAGCATACTAGCATTTTTAAACTGTGCACAATAAAGCAATTTTGAGGAACAGATTTCTAAAAGTGAAAATTCAAAGTATATGAAAAACTTGTATATTGATAGATGCTCCAGATTGCCTACTATACAAATATATATTTTATGAAGTCCATATAACGTTATACTTTCACTAACATTATGAGATTGCCAGTTTCCCAACAACCTACTGAATCTTTTTTTTCCTCAGTTGTTTATAATGTTTATTGTGGTGGCAATGGTGTTTTGTTTGATCTTTTTATTTTGAAATACCTTCAAACTTACAGGATAGCAGCAAAAAAATAATACAAAACCCATGCAGGGAATTTCAATATACCCTCTACCCAGATACCCAGATTCATCAACTTTTAACATTTTGCCACATTTGCCATATCATTCGATCTACCCATCTACCCATCCGCCTGTCAGTCTGCCAGTCCGTCTGTCTGTCTATCCATCTGTCCATCCATCCGTCCAATCTATCACCTATCTACTTAGCTATTTTCTTAACACTTGAGTGTAGATTGTATACATCATGCTCCTTAATACTTAATACTTCCATGTATATTTCCTCAAAACAAGGGTATTCACTCTCATAACCACCTTAAATACAGTTATCAAGTTCAAGAAAGTTAATATTGATATAAAACTTAGAGTGTAAATACTGTTTTTAAAACATGCCCCAATAATGTCCCTTTGGGCCTTTTCTCTCCCATTATTAGATCCAGTCCAGGATCATGTATTGCATTTAATTGCCATTATGTCTTTAGTCTCTCTCTCTTTTTTAATTGTGGCAACATATATACAACAAACACTTTCCCATCTCAACCACTCCCAAGCATACCATTCAGTGGACTTAATATTCACAATGTTATACAACCCTCACCACCATCCAGTATCAGCACTTACCCTAAATAGAAACCCGAAAACAATTATGCATTAATTCCCCCATTTCCCCTCCCTCTTGCCCCCTAGAAACCTGTATTCTACTTTCTGTTTCTATATATTTTCATAGTCTACCTATTTCATGTAAAGGGAATCATACAGTATCCGTCCCTTGTGTTTTATTTCACCCAATATGATGTCTTCAAGAGTCATCCATGTAGTAGCATATATAAGAACTTCCCTCATTTTCAAGGCTGAATAATACTCCATTGCATGTATTTTGTTGACCCATTAATCAGCTCAGCGATTTGCGTTGCTTTGCTTTTCAGCAGTTGTGGAAAATGTTGCTATGAACATTGGTGTACAAATATCTGAGTCACTGCTTTCAATTCTTTCAGGTATATACCTAGAGGGATTGCTGGGTCATATGGTATTTCTATGTAACTTTTTTTTTTCTTTTTTTTGGCATGGGCAGGCATCAAACCTCGAACCCAGGTCTCTGGCATGGCAGGCGAGAACTCTGCCTCCTGAGCCACTGTGGCCTGCACTTGGTGTAATTTTTTGAGGAAACTTGCCAAATCTTTTAAAATTGTTGTAGATCAGCTTAACAAAAGTGGAATTCCATTGTCATTTAATTTGCATTCCTCTGATTACTAGTAAAGTTGAGCCTTCTTTTACATGTTCATTGGCCTTTGTATATCTTCCTTTGTGACTTGCCTATTTATTGCTATTGCCCAATTATCTGTTGGGTTCATTTTTTCTGATAGATTTTTAGGATCTTTTGTGATTGTGGCTTTTAATCTTTTGTTTCACATATTTTCTCCCAGGTGATTACTTTATCATTTGGGGGAGGGTCACATGTCTTTAAATGTTATGGGCACACTGAAAATACAAGATTTTCAGTTGTGTTAGAAATTCTCCTGGACTTTATTACATCAGTTCTTTAGACATCAATAGAAATGTGATTTGATTAACCCATGAGCTAACTGGTCTCATCAATGTGCTTTACATTTAAGCACCAGGACAGTCCTTGCCTAGAGTTTCCTCCCTTCTCCTATTCACCTTTTTATAGAATCTTGTGTTTTCTTTTAGGGGCAATTAAGTATCAAAGTCCACAGTCTTTCTCCCCTGTTCACCATTCATTTACCACGTGATGAAGTTATTTTGTACTTTCTGTTAGCATATATTGTAATTTCAACCAGACTGGAAATTGATCAACTGAAGGAACTTTGCTTTTGTACTAACTACAGTGTTTTACACATAGTAGGAATCCAGTAAATATTTGTTGGCCATTTAAAAATTATTTTTCATAGGGATGTATTTCCTCTACATACACACACACATGCACTATGAGAAATTTGCATATGCATTTCTTCAATAACCTTTTTTATGTGTCATTTGTCCTCTGTTGTCATTTCACTAAGCCATACCATCTGGGGTTCTAAACCTCAACAATAGAGCTGTGAACAATGCTAAAGATCTAACTTTCTCCAAGTTCTTTTGTGGCTTAAAGAAGACCCTAGTATTTTTCAAATTTGAAAGACATTTCAACAGTCCAACTTGTACCCCCTTATGATTTTTATTTCGAATGCATTCTCGCACAATCACTGTGCTTGGTGTTGGAATGTGACAGAGGGACCCACTAAAGAACTGCCATGATTTTAAAGGAGACTGTTGATTTGTTTGTTTTTCAAAATTGGAGATTTAAAAACTGATCTAAATTACATTAAAATAAAATTGCTGTTTCATTATTGTTCAAATTGTGCCTATTACTACTGCTTCTACCATGGTTACCTTTTTTTTTTACTTTTTACTATAAAACACTTTTAAAAGATATAAAAAAGACAATATGAACTCTCAGGTACTGATCACTTAGCTTCAACCATTCTTAATTCATGGACAGTCTTATTTCCCTCACTCATTCCTCCCCTCTCTGGGTTATTGTGAAGCAATTCCTAAATGTCACATCATTTTATACTTAGGTATTTTCATGATATCTTTAAAAAACATGAGACCGATAATGTCTTTTCTGGAAGCTTAGTACAAAGCTCTGGAGGCTTGTGTGTGTGTGTTTACTTTTTTAATCTGATATACATTCAACTCATCTAGTGCTATGCTTGGCAGAGATCAATATGGTGCAGAAAAGATGAATACAACATGGAAATATAATAAAAGTCAATTTACTAAAT
>PVIY010063378.1:0-10519 GCA_004026745.1 Myrmecophaga tridactyla | reverse complement strand
TGGCCTCTCTCTCCAGCCAACACAGCAAGCAGACTCACCACCCTCCCCCTGTCTACATGGGACATGACTACCAGGGGTGTGGATCTTCCTGGCAGCGTGGGACAGAAATCCCAGAATGAGCTGAGATTCAGCATCAAGGGATTGAGAAAAACTCTAGAATGAGCTGAGACCCAGCATCAAGGGATTGAGAAAACCTTCTTGACCAAAAGAGGGAAGAGTGAAATGAGATAAAGTGTCAATGACTGAGAGATTCCAAACAGAGTCGGAAGTTATCCTGGAGGTTATTCTTATGCATTAAGTAGATATCATCTTGTTATACAAGATGTAATAGAGAGGCTGAAGGGAACTGCCTGAAAATGTAGAGCTGTGTTCCAGTAGCCATGTTTCTTGATGATGATTATATAATGATATAGCTTTCACAATGTGACTGTGTGATTGTGAAAACCTTGTGTCTGATGCTCTTTTTATCTACCTTGTCAACAGATGAGAGGAACATATGGAATAAAAATAAATAATAGGGGGAACAAATGTTAAAATAGATTCAGTTTGAAATGTTAGTGATCAATGAAAGGGATCAGTAAGGGGTATGGCCTGTAAAATTTTTTTTCTGTTTGTTATATTTTTCTGTTGTCTTTTTATTTCTTTTTCTGAATTGACGCTAATGTTCTGGGAAATGATCATGATGATGAATATGCAACTATGTGATGATATTGTGAATTGCTGAGTGTATGTGTTGGGAATGTTTGTGTTTCTTGTAATTTTTTTTAATTAATAAAAAATTAAAAAAAAAAAAAGGTCCCACCCACAATAGGTGTGCGGGTACCCGTAAGCTTGGATTAAAACAGCATGGCTTTTCTGGAGTGCATAACAGTTTCAAAACAGCAACTACGGAATTTGTTAAGTAATTAATTACTCATTCACTCAACATACGTATACTACAAGCGATGGTCCTTGGTCTACTAACTAAAAAGAAGTACAGTATTTACAAATTAAATAAATACTTAATGAATTACTGAAGCATAAATAAAACAATGTTAACTAGTTTCAAAGGAAATGTATATAGGAACTACTCTTAAAATGAAAACTGTCTTCTGGTCCCTAGAAGTCTTTTGGGAATAAACAGTTTGTCTCATTTTTCTAAGAATAGGAAGTTCCAAAACATCTTCTCTGAGGTTTAGGACTATGCATTTAGTATGAAGAACCTCCCATCCATCCATTACAGTCTTTCAAATCAGAGGAATTATGCCATAGAGGAAGCCAAAACCTGGTTTGGATTTTCATAGTCCCAAGATGTTTTGGAATTTGTCTTTTCCTTCAAGATGAGAGGGGAAAAAAATGAACACTAAAATTTCTAGTGAGAGCTTTAGTGTTTCTACTCATTCTTGAAAGTTTATTTTATTTAAAGTTATTTTGGGGCTAGGATGACTAAATGAATATCCTGTTTAGATAGGTGATTTAATTTTTTACGTCTCCTTTTCAATTATCAGAAAGACCATACTGAGGTAATAATTGGTTCCACTTTTTCCGATGTCCAAATTCTTTTGCTTTATGTAAAGTAGTAATCATTAAAAATTAGCATAGCTTTAAAAATTACTGATTTGAAACCTCATTTAACAGGATATATCCCATAGTTATTTTATAATATTTTTCCCCATGATTGCCTGAAGATATTGGAATGAGATAATAGCTCATAAAGCAATATGTAGTGGAAAGATCATGAAAGTGGGGGTCAGAAAATACGGATTCTAGTCCAATATCTGACAGTGATAACTAATATTACGCAAATCAATTGCTCTCTCAGGGTTACGGTCTTCTCTACTACAAACCAATAATCTGGCTTGGATCAGCATTTCCCAAAGTGTGTTCTGTGGAACATGTCTTGTAAGATGTTCCATCTGAAAAAGGGATTTCATGGTCAAATTCATGGTCAAATACATTTGGGAAACTCTGTATATGATATCTACCTCTTAGCAATTCACAGCACATACAACATATTAAAAGCACTGAAAACACCTCTAGTTTAGAAACCCATTGACCTTTGTTTAGAATAACAAACGTTTTCTCATTTATGTGATTAAAGGAACTTAAACATTTTTTAAAAATAGGAATCACACTAAAATCCTAAGGAACTACAGTTCAAAGGAACACACTTTGGGGAATGATAGCCAAAGATCTTTTGGGATACCTGGATTTATGTTATGTTACTACTCTTTCTCTTAAAATTATTTAGCTATTCCCCTGATATCTCCTCCTCTTTCTGGGGTCTGTACTTCAGGGAGGGCCACCACTGTACAGTCAGATTTCTAGAACAGAATCCTAAGGGCCCTCCTAGGCATCTCCTTCTCATTCACTCTCGCTTATCCAAGTACTCCTCAAATCCTGCAGAGTCCTCTCTTAATATTTCTCCCATCCAGTCGCTCCTCCCATTTCTCTGCTTCTGCTTTTTTTTTCCCCCTTGGGGAAGTGCAGGGGCAGGAAAACGTCCTTCTGCTTTTATTGAGACCTGCATCACATATTGTCTGGGTTGTTGCCTTAATTATCTTCCTGCCCTAGTCTGGTCTCCCTCCTATCTTCCTGGCTGCCAGAGAGATTTTTTCAAAATATAAGCCTTGTTGTTTTGTGGCTTAATATACTTCAAAGATTTTATTATTTATTACATTTCCTAGGGTGTCAAGTTTAAACTCCTAGTTTACCATATAAGCCCCTTCATTAATTAGACCCTTCCTATCTTCCCTCCCATCTCCTTGACCATTCTCTGTGCCTCTCCTAACAAAATCAAACTGGAAGAGCCTTGAAAGCATCTTGTTTTTTGGTGCCTCCATACCTGCACCGGCATGGTTGCCTTTGTCTGGAATGCCTAGTCTTTGCTGTCTTCACCTGGTTAACTCCCTCTGTCATTGAACGCTTAACTCAAGCTTTCCCCACCTAGGAGTGGACTCTGAAATCTAATAATGACATCCTTATCTACTTTCCCACTAACCTGAGTGGTTCTGGAGCGCATTAACTACCACATATCTCTTGTCTTTGTATTCCTAAGTCTTATTTGGAGCGCAATAAACTCCTGTTGGATGAATAAATGATTTTATGGTTTAAAGGAACTGATGAGATCCTGCTTTCTTTTTTCCATGGCTGAAAGTGACTTTGTTTTCTTTTCTAATTAGTCTTGACCAACCTAAGCATTTGGAGGAGAGTTGGCCAAGAGCTACCTAAAAAAGGATTGTAATAGCCTATTTTCTTAAAGGAGGTTTTGAGGAGGTCAGTATCTTCCTTGTATAGTATCAAATAACTGATAACAGTCTTCCACACAAGGATATTAGGTTTAGCACCCATGTGTGTCTAATCGCAACAAACCTGGTTATAAGGCAAAAATGGGGTGAGGGGTTGTATACAGATCTGTAGAGATAATCACTAATCAAAAAATTTTAAAGCATTTATTAATTAAAAATAGTTACTGTGTATAGTACAGTGCTAGATATTGTGGAAGATATAAGGATACCTTACATTCATTTAGGGGAGATTATAAACTTAGATTATAATTTAGTGAAATACTTATAATTAGAGGTAATGAGTGGTGAATTTCACAAGAAAGTTTCAAAGGGCTACAGGAATTGGTCAGCAGCACCATCTTCATTATTAAGAGAACGTTATTCCACACAAAAATATTAAAGCATCTCCGAAACTTAAAATACAAGGGTGCAGTTATGTTTCTAAAGTACAGATATCTCAAGTGTGAAATGCAGCCAGT
Organism: Myrmecophaga tridactyla; assembly: GCA_004026745.1. NCBI lineage: Eukaryota > Metazoa > Chordata > Mammalia > Pilosa > Myrmecophagidae > Myrmecophaga > Myrmecophaga tridactyla. The sequence continues at coordinate 6,774 of PVIY010063378.1, read as the reverse complement.
AACTCTATTATATGGTTCTACACAAACAGATTGTGTACCAGTTTGGAACAGATTGTGCAAAAAAAGACCGAAACCACTTGAAAGTCTTCAAGAATATCAGAAAGAAGGAATGTAATTAACCAAGCCAGGATTTGGCCCCAGGACAGATAAATGAACACTCTGGTTCTTAGAAAGGGAGCCAGGATCCCAGAAATGCACAGTCACTTTTTAAACTGCAAATTCAAGATACTCTTAGCAAGCAGATGGGAACACATGAAAAAATAATTTTCACTGAAACCAATTCCAGGTCACACTCCTGTTTTGTCAATTGTTTTAATACTCTCAACAAACTTGCTTTGCATGTAGCAAAAGTGATCTAATTCCATTTTTTTCTCTGATAAATTTTGGTGAGGGTCAAAATATCAAATTAGATAAATTTAATTTAATAAATTAAAATCTAAAAGTCTGGCTAAGCCTAGCATGCATCAAAGTAATCAGTATCTGAGGTAATTGAGGGCTTGGTGATAAGGAAAAATGCAGTAACGGTATTAAATAACTATTGCCAACACTTTTCTCCTAAATAATTTCAGTAAGAGGGTTGAAATCATTTAAGAACACATGATAAACAGATTTCAAAGTTAAAAAGTAATTATAAATAATTGAAACTTTCGATTTCTGAAAGTTTCGCAATACAGTGTATAAAACTGCAGAGTTGTTGGCCAAAATGGTATTTCCTAAAAAAAAAAAACAAAAAGGCTTAAGATTGGAACGACAGTGTTCCTGTGAGGGTCTAAGATAACATCTGATGTGTTTCTGGAGTCCCTCAATAAATGGATAGCATAAAGGTGCACGCATCTAGCTGCCTGACAGATCTGCTCAATGCTCCAGTGTCTCCCTGTACCCTCTTATGGATGAGACCGCTGGGCCCGCTTCCAAGAAAGGAAAGCAAGGGGTGGGTCAACACGGGGATTTTCCTTCCTCATTCATTCATTCTCTGATTCACTCCTTCCTGGAGGCGGTTCACAGGGACGCGCGGAGGAAAGGAGGGGCACCGAGGCCAGTCCGGACTGGGTGCGGTCGGGCGCCGAAGGGGAGGGCAGGCGAGGGTGCCTGGGCAAGGGGGTGCAACAGGGGGGCGCGCGGACTGGGCCGAGGGCCTGCGCCGGAAGTGAGTGGCTGGCGGCCGGCGCGGGGAGCAACTGGTCCGGCATTAGTCGGCCCTCGGCGGCCGCCCGGCCCTCAGCCCCGCCTTCCGCGCCTCCGCCGGACGCGGCCGCACTCGCCACAGCGGGCTGTGCCCAGTGGCGGCCCCTCCTCGCCCCACCCCGCCCCGCCGGCCCCTTCGCGCTCCAACCCCGCCCCGTCGTCGCCGGGTCGGTGGGTCAGTCAGTCAGTCAGTCAGTCACCGAGCGCGCGGCGCGCGAACCGCGGGTACACGCTGCGGCTCCCGGGAAGGAGCGCCACGCCTGGAGAAGGAGGAGGAGGAGCGCGAGCCGCGGCTGTACGGCCCGGGCCGCTACGGTAGCGGGGCCGCGGGAGGGCTGAGTTGCTGCCGCGGTGAGTGCTCTGTCTTGCCCTTAGGGGCCAGGGGAAGGAGCCGGCCGGGCGCGGGGCGGTAAGGCGCTGCCGCCGCTCCCGCCTCCATTTTCCCAGCTCCAGCTCCGCTCCGCCATCCGCTGTGCGGCCGGCCGCAGCCTGGGCGGGGTCGCTGTGGAGCTTGGGCCGGGCCCCGGGTCCGCTGGACTGCGCCGGTAGAGGCGGCAGGCTGGTGGGTAGGGGTCTGCGGGGCCTGGGGTGCACCCTGCTCCCTTGGGGGCCGCGACGGAGGTAGACAATGAGATTCGGACCGCTTGGTGAGGGTGCGGTTGGGCTTTTCTGACCCGGCACCGGGAGCGGGTTAACCCGGACCGTGGGAAGGAAAGGACTCTCCCTCCATTAGCCGCAGAAACCGGTTGCTTGGGTTTCGGTGCCCCCCCCAACCCCCCGCTCCCTCGCCCCGCATCGTCATAGATGAGTTTAGTGCAGAGATTTAGAAGGCGAGGCGCCCTCTGTGTCTTCCTTCTAATTGAACAGGCTAAGTAATTTGCTTCATTGCTTTTTAGCCCCATCTCATCGCTCATCTTTCTGTGGCTGTGTACATTCCCGCCGGAAATCCAAGCTACAATTCGATGTTGGGGTGTGTGTGTAATAGTTAAGATAACCTTCGGTTTAAGACGGTTTGAAGGAAGATGTGGTTTTCTTATTCACTGTCTTAGGGTGTCCCTGAAATGTGAGCTGGAAACCGCCTAAGCTTTATTGCTAATAAGCACGAAGACGTGGCTTAATAGAAGAGCTTTTTGGAAGGGTATAGTGCTGTGTCAAATGTATGTGTGCATTTCCTGTATTCTGTGGAAAGAGCACTTCGTTAATCTGGGGTTGATGCTGTCTGCAGTATTTCTCATGGAGATGTGGAAAGCAGCCTTTGCATGTAAAGTCCGCTGAAAAGGAAGGAACAGTAAAGGTAACCGGCTAGAGGTGGGGAGTGATCGGATTATTAAAAAAAGGTGACATTGAGTCTATGTGAATATTACATGCAACACAAATTTATGGAACGCTTACTTTCTGTTAGGCAGGGTGAGGGACACAGAGTGAACAAGACCTGCAGGATGGGGTGACGGAAAGACCTCTTTGGAGCCAGAGAACCCAGCGTTCAGTAAACGCTGGAATTGGCTAGCTGTGTGACTGTGGATAACTGTAGAACACTCAAGATTAAGTTCCTTCAGTAGAAAGGATATAACACCATCTCTTTACTCTATGCATTGTTCTCAGACAGACTGAATAAGATAACGTATGCAAAATACCTAGCCCCTTGCCTGGTTCGGAGGTGTTTAACAAATGTTAATCCCCCCCTCTGCGCTCTTTAGCTATTTTCTTGGGGGAAAGTGGGGGAAAAGTGGACATAGATCATTGCAGTGCAATGTATTATATAATAAATGTTGAAGTAGAGGTGCAGAATAGGCAAGCAAAGAGTGGAGAGGTTAATTCTAAATTGGGGTCATTGTGGGGAAATCCAGCAAAGCTTTGACATTTAAGTGGAACCTTTAAGGATGGCTAGGATTTCAGTAGATGTAGATGGAGAGGGGGAGGACGTTTCAACAGAGGTGGTGCTAACCTTTGAGAGCAGGATTGTGGAGGAAGACCACTGGGGGAAGGGTAAAGTAGAGACGCTCAAAAGTTGTTTAGCTCTCGTTAAGCCCAGCCTTCAAAAAATTGTCCCTCTTGTTTTGCTTTTTATATTGTGAATTTACCAGAAATCAGATCTAGCCCTATTCAAGTAAGTATAAAAATATCTACAAACTTAATAGGCGATTTTCTTTGGATTAGACATTTTGTGTTATTTAGACTTTTGCTCTCTCGTTTTAACTTAATAAAGAATTATTTGTGGATGTTTCCTTGTCAGGAATACTAGACTGCTTGGTATAAGAAGCAGATAATTTTTCAGACGCAGAGGTCTCATTGAGGTTATATAATAAGGAGAAGAGGAGTGGGTGTGTATTTTTGATGTGCTCAAACTTTTGATCAAAATCAATTGTTTTCACAAATATTTCAACACTTTTCTGAGGAGATATTCTTAATTATTGTCTTTTGGAAGATTATTATGGTGTCTTTTGGTTTTACTACCTTTTTGTTCCCCCCCAATTTGTTTTCTGAATGCAGAATTATTTATTAGATTGACATTTGTAGGTGACCACCATCACACTGGTCACTGATTCTTGGCCACATGATAGAATCTCAATGCCTTGGTTTGGAAGTAATCAAATGTCAGCATTAGTATTGTTAATACCAACTCTTATTTTAGGAAGATTGGTATTAGCGAAATAAAATGTAGTGTCCTCAGGCAAGTCATTTACCTGGGGCTTTCAATTCCTTCACCTGTTAAATAGGAGGTTAGGATTAGATCACTGTTTTTCAGACTTTTTACTGAACTCCAGAATTTCAAGGAAGTGCTTGAGAAATTCTGAAGATGTTTAATTTAAATCTCATTAAAGATTTTTTTTAACTTGTTATAATAAGAAGTGACCATTATATGAATTCACTTTTCTAAATGCTTTTTAACTCAGTTAATCCTCACTATAACCCTTTGAAATAGTATCTGCTATTATATGAGGAAGCAGGCACAGATTGTAAATTACTTGCCAAGGACTGCAAAGCAATTAAGTGGCAGAGCTGTATTTGAAAGCAGACAGCCTCATTCTTAAGTTCGTACTCTTAATCACTTTCCTATACTGCTACCATAATAAAATAAATAATACACACATACAGTACTGCTCTTGAGCACTTGTTACATAGCAGATTATAGCACATTGAAGGCTGTAATGCTACATGCATAAGTTTTTTTTAGTGGGGCAGATAGCCTTTAGTATAAAGCTTCTTTTACCATCTCTGCTTATTTGTGCATTTTAAATGGGTCATTGATAAGCCGAGTTGTATCTGTTCATATAAAATTGTCTAAACAAAACACTTCTATTACACATATACTATGCTCAGTTGAAGGACAGGCAAGACCCAGGCACATTTGCTTGGAGCTTTGTCATCCTGTGTAAGTCACTGGTTTACTAACACGTGAACATATAATACTAAGTTTTGATATCATTGTAGGTTTTTTTAATAGTTCATTGCAAGTTTACGTTTTTTGTTGTCTTCCTTTTTCAGTAAGGATTGAAAGCTGTGATTAGTTACAGACTCAGCATTGAAAGAAAAAATTATGCTATTTTTTAAACTTTTGCATATGTTTAACTGCAGACTATCTTGAGACTGCAGAATGACCTGTTAAAAGCTGCTACCAAAAAAAAAAATGCTGCTTACTTGCATCAGTTTATCTGGGTGAAACCAAAACAAATTAGGCAGAGATTAATTGTATGCTGACATGGTCAAAAGGCCTGTAACGTCCCCAACTGTCGTTTTCAGTCTCTTTATTTGATTTTTAAATAAATTAATGCATTTGAACATGTAGTATTTGCAATGCTTTTGCCAGTTTACATAGTGACTGTATTTTGTTGTAAATATTAGAAAACCTTCAGATTATATGATCTTTAAAGCTTCATTCCATGCTCTTTATTACTGTTATTTTAAGATATTTACCACACTTTGTGGCAAATGTCTTAAAATATATCACTTCATGATTTACAAATGACTTTTTAAAAGTGTATAGTTTTGCTATTAATAAAATTTGTATTGTTTCTCTGTAGGCAGAGGCAAGCAAAAATGGGGAAATCAAAGAATTAGAAAATACTCCCTACTCTCATGGAGTAGTTTACTAGTTGAAGAAGGAAGATTGGTTTAGTCTTCTGGAAAAGAGAGAGATTGAAAATGGGTAGGGATTGAAAAAGTGAAAAAGAAGGCTAGGTTTGAAGAAGTGAAAAAGAAGGGTAAGTGAGGACATTCCAAAAGATCTAATGAAGACTTATGGAATATTTGGAAAAGTAGACCAATTTGGTATAGAACAAAGGTTTGATATTTGGGCAGAGTGGGGAGTAAGCGTAGAATGGTACAGTGATATCCCATTGTGATGGATCTTGAATGCTAAACAAAGAAATTCAGACAATTTTAGAGTCATTGAATGGCCCTAAAAGTTTTACCGTGGTTAATATGGATGGAGAAAATCCCTTTTGAATTTGTCGGTTAGGAGATCATCTAGAAGAGTTCAAGTGAGATTGCTGTGATTAAAGTATGGGAAGTAAATGGTGAGGGAGATTTTTTCCACTGTAAATAGAATAGTGAAGTGAAGGGAAGAGAAATGATACAGTAGTTAGAGGGGGCAGCAGTGTCAGGTAATATTCGCTTCTCCTAAATAGAGAGTACCAGTTTAAGTCGTGCGTACATGGAGTCAGTAGAGAATATAATTGAGAGAGCAGGATCCAAAAAGCAGAAGACTAGGATTTAAAAATGGGTGAAGAGATGAGGTTTGGAAAAGGAGGAAAAAGTCATCCCTTCTGATGGGAAGAAAAGCAAGATTGGGAGAGTCCTAGTTCATGTCTTTTCTAACTGTAAGACCTGAAATTTAAGCTTCCTGGTGAAGAATGGTGGTATCTGGAGAAAATTAGAACTCTTAAGTATTTTAAATAGGCTCAAATATAGAACTGCAATAAATCAATTTTGCAACAGTACTTAAAGTTGGATGCTATTTTGGAAATTGCCTTTAGAGAAGGATCTTATTAAGCCTGATTTGTTAAGGAAAGTGCAACAAAACAACTAATAATGACATTTAAAAATACAAAATATTCTTTACATATCCCAAACTGTACATACTTTTGTATGTAATCAAAAGCCTGGATTGTTGTCCCTAACTTTCCTAGTCAGAATTCTACTACCCATCCTTTGAGACTCAACTCTGTTACCACGCAGAATAAATTGCTTTCTACTTTGTTTCTGTAGACCTTCCTTGATTTGCCTTATGTTGTAGATAATTGTGTACTGTCTTAAATCCCTTGAGTTTTAGAGGGTTGGGCTTGATTTTACTCATTTGAAATGTCCCTCAGTCCCTTAAATGTAATAGAAATTCAATAAAAAAGACTTTGAAAGAATGTACTTATTTGAAGAATTCTTCAGTTGGTATTTGTGCTGGTTTGAAAGGAAGTATGGCCCCCTAAGAAAAGCCATGTTTAAATATAAGTCCCATTTCATAAAGGTAGAATAATCTCTATTCAATACTGTATGTTTGAAACTGTAATGAGATCATCTCCCTGGTTGATGTGATTTAGTCAAGAGTGGTTGTTAAACTGGATTAGGGGATAACATGTCTCCACCCATTTGAGT
>PVIY010063377.1:0-10519 GCA_004026745.1 Myrmecophaga tridactyla | reverse complement strand
TGAAACTCACCAGTTAAAAGATACAGATTGGTATATGATTCAGCTGTATGCTATTTACAAAAGACTCATCTTAGACCAAAGGATACAAATAGTTTGCAAGTGAAAGGATGGAAAAAGATCTATGCAAGCTGTAACCAAAAGAAAGCAGGAGTAGCTATACTAATAGCAGACAAAAGAGATTTTAAATGCAAAGATGTCATAAGAGCAAGGAAGGATACTACATATTAATAAAAGGGACAATTCACCAAGAAGAAATAACAATCATAAATATTTATGCAATAAAATCAAGGGCCTCCAAAGTACATGAGGCAAAGATTGGCAAAACTGAAGGGAGCAATAGCTGTTTCAACGATAAGGGTGGGAGACTTCAACACACCACACTCTTCTAGTAATACAACAACCAGACAGAGGAAATAGAGAACCTAAACAATGTGATAAATGAATTAGACCTAACAGATATATATAAATCATTACACCCAAAACACCAGACTATGCATTCTTCTTTAGTGCTCATGAAACATTCTCCAGGATAAATCACATGTTGGGGCACAAAAAAGGTCTTAATAAATTTTAAAAGATTGAAATTGTTCAAAGTACTTTCTCTGACCATAATGGAATGAAACTGGAAATCAATAATACCAAAGAACCAGAATTTTCATAAATACATGGCGATTAAATAACACAGTCTTAAAAACTCAGTGGGCCAAAGAAGAAATTGCAAGAGAAATGAGTAAATATCTGGAAATGATTGAAAGTGAGAATACAACGTAACAGAATTTATAGGATATGGCAAAGGCAATACTGAGAAGGAAATTTATTGCCCTAAATGCCTATATTAAAAAAGAAGAAAGAGCAAGAATTGAGGACCTAACTGTTCACCTGGAGGAACTAGAGAAAGAACAGCAAACTAACCCCAAAGCAAATAGAAGAAGAGAAATAACAAACATTAAAGCACAGATAAATGACTTGGAGAACAGCAACAACAACAACAACAAAAAAAAAAATAGAAAAAATCAGTAAAACCAAAAGTTGGTTCTTTGAGAAAATCAATAAAACTGATGGACCCAGAGCCAGACTGATGAAAAAAAGAGATTACAAATAAATAAAATAAAAAATGAGAGGGGCGTCATTACCATGGACCCTGTAGAAATTAAAAAAAAAACACACATAAGAGGACACTATGAACAACTATATGCCAACAAATTAGACAACTTAGATGAAAATGACAAATTCCTAGAAACACATCGTTCTAGTTGGCTAGCTGCCAGAAAGGAATATACCAGAAATGGATGTCTTTTAAAAGAGGAATTTAATAAGTTGCTAGTTTACAGTTCTAAGGCCAAGAAAATGTCCCAATTAAACAAGTCTATAGAAATGTTCAATCTAAGGCATCCAGGACGAAATTAATATATTATTGTTAAAAAAACAGCATAATTCAAATGAAATTAAAATTCATGTGGAGCTTTGGTTTCTAAATTTTTTTTCCAAAATTCTTTTATAACGTACTTTGCTGGTTTAAAAGGAAGTATGCCCCCTAAGAAAAGCCATGTTTTAATGTAAGTCCCATTTCATAAAGGTAGAATAATCTCTACTCAATGCTGTGAAACTAATGAGATCATCTCCCTGGTTGATGTGATTTAGTTAAGATTGCTTGTTAAACCGGATTAGGGGATGGCATGTCTCCACCCATTTGAGTGGGTCTTGATTAGTTTCTGAAGTCCTATAAAAGAGGAAATATTTTGGAGAAAGAGATTCAGAGAGAGTGGCACTACAAAGCAGAGAGTCCACCAGCCAGCGACCTTTGGAGATAAAGAAGGAAGATGCCTCCCGGGGAGCTTCTTGAAACCAGAAGCCAGGAGAGAAAGCTAGCAGATGATGCCATATTCGCCATGTGCCCTTCCAGCCAAGAGAGAAGCCCTGACTGTGTTCGCCATGTGCCTTCTCACTTGAGAGAGAAACCCTGAACTTCATCGGCCTTCTTGAACCAAGGTATCTTTCCCTGGATGCCTTTGATTGGACTTTTCTATAAACTTGTTTTAATTCTTGGCCTTGGAACTGTACACTAGCAACTCATTAAATTCCCCTTGTTAAAAGCCATTCCGTTTCTGGTATATTGCATTCCGGCAGCTAGCAAACTAGAACATGTACCAATATTATGTTATCTATTAGTTAGGGTTCTCTAGAGAAACAGAATCAACAGGGAATACTCACAAATATAAAATTTATAAAAGTGTCTCACGTGACCGCAGGAATGCGGAGTCCAAAATCCACAGAGCAGGCTGTGAAACCAACGACTCCGATGGAGGGTCTGGACAAACTCCACAGGAGAGGCTCGCCAGCCGCAACAGTAATAGAACCTGTCTCTTGTGAATCCTCCTTAAAAGGCTTCTGGTGATTAGATTAAGCATCACTCATTGCAGAAGACACTCCCCTGTGGCTGATTGCAAATGGAATCAGCTGTGGATACAGCTGACATGATCATGATCTAATTCTATGAAATGTCCTCATTGCAACAGACAGGCCAGCACTCGCCCAACCAGACAAATAGGTACCACAACATGGCCAAGTTGACACATGTCCCTGACCATGACAGATACCTTGACCGATGAAGTTCAGAGCTTCTCTCTCAAGTGGAAAGGCACAGGTGAACACAGTCAGAGCTTCTCTCTCATCTGGAAAGGCACATGGTGAGCATGGCATCATTTACTAGCTTCTTCTCCTGGCGTCCTGCTTCATGAAGCTCCCTGGGAGATGTTTTCCTTCTTCACCTCCAAAGCGCTGGCTGATGGACTCTCTGCTTCGTGATACTGCAGCATTCTCTGGTCTTTCTGAATCTCCTCCATTCTCTAAAATGTATCCTCTTTTATAGGACTCCAGAAACTTATCAAGACTCACCCAAATGGGTGGAGAAATGTCATCACCTAATCCAGCTTAACAACCACTCTTGATTAAATCACATCTCCAAGGAGATGATCTGATAACAGTTTCAAACATACAGAATTGAATAGGGATGATTCTGCCTTTATGAAATGGGATTTAGATTAAAACATGGCTTTTCTAGGGGACACACATCCTTTCAAACCAGCACACACATGAACAATCTACACTGACTTGAGAAGAAATAGGTGACCTCAACAAACCAATCACAAGTAAAGAGATTAAATAGTCATCAAAAATCTTCCCACAAAGAAAGGCCCAGGGCCAGATGGCTTCACAGAGGAATTGTACTAAACATTCCAAAAAGAAATAACACCATTCCTGCTCAAACTCTTCCAAAAATTTGAGGAAAAAGGAAGACTACCTAACTCATTTTATGAAGCTAACATTCCTTTGAAATACCAAAATCAGATAAAGATACTTCAAGAAAGGAAAACAACAAGCCAATCTCCCTAGTGAATATAGATGCAAAAACCCTTAAGGGAATACTTGCAAATAGAACCCAATGGCACAATAAAAGAATTATACACCACGACCCAGTGAAGTTTAGTCCAGGCATGCAAGGGTAGGTCAACACAAAATTAATCAGTGTAATACAATATTTCAACAAGTAGAAAGGGAAAAATTACATGATTATCTTGATCGACACTTGAAAAAATATTTGACAAAATTTAGCATCCTTTTCTTCTAAAAACACTTCAGAAGGTAGGGATCAAAGGAAACTGCCTCAATATGATAAAAACCATATATGAAAACTCCACAGCTAGCATCATACTCAACAGTAAGAGACTGATAGCCTTTCCCCTGAGATCAGGAATGAGAGAAGGATGCCGACTGTCACCACTACTCTTCACCATTATGCTAGAAGTTCTAGCTAGAGCTATCAGGCAAGAAAAAGAAATAAAATTTACCCACACTGGAAAGGAAGTAGTAAAACTTTCATTATTTGCAGGAGACATGATTCTATACTTGGAAAATCCTTAGAAATCTATGGCAAAGCTACTTGAGGTAATAAATAAATTTAGTAATGTGGTGGGATGCAAAAACCAGTAATATTTCTATACACAAGTAATGACCTAACTGGGGAGACAAGAAAAAAATTCCATTCACAATCACAACTAAAAGAATCAAGTATTTAGGAATAAACTTAACCAGGGATGTAAAGGACCTGCACACAGAAAACTACAAAACATTGCTAAAAGAAGCCAAAGAGATCTAAACAGGTGGAAAGACATTCTGTGTTCATGGATACAAAGATTAAATGTCATTAAGATGTTAAATCTACCTAATTTGATTTATATATTCAACATAATACCAATGAAAATTCCAACAACCTACTTTGAAGACTTGGAAAAGCTATTATCAAATTTGCTTGAAAGGGAAAGAGACCTCAAATAGCCAAAAACATCCTAAAAAAGAATGAAGTGGGAGGACTTACACTTTCTGATTTTAAAGCTTATTATAAAGCCACACTGGTTAAAACATCATGGTAATGGTATGAAGATAGACATATTGATTAATGGAATCAAATTGAGAGTTGAGAAATAGACTACCAGATCTATGGTTAATTGATCTTCAACAAGGCCCCCAATCCACTGAACTGTAATAGTATTTTCAATAAATGGGCCTGGAAGAACTAGATATAAATTGCCAAAGGAATGAAAAATGACCCCTCCCTCACACCCTATACAAAAATTAACTCAAAGTCAAAGTAGATCAAAGACCTAAATATAAGAGCCAGTACCATAAAACTCCTAGAAGAAAATATAAGGAAATATCTTCAGGACATAGTAATAGAATTTAGCTTCTTAGACCTTAAAGCCAAAGGTCAGGCAACAAAAGAAAAAAATAGATAAATGGGAACTCCCCCAAATCAAATGCTCCTCAGATAATCAGAAAGTATTGGAAAAGTCCCTTGAGGGATGTGAGAAAAAAAATCTATTCAACTATTAAACTTTACTACCGAGGAAAACACTGATATTGTGTCAAACATAAGGGACACCCAAATCAATAGGTCAAGCCTGTAATCTTGAGGCTTTCTTTTATGAAGCTTATGTTTGTAGTGGACAAGCTTAGCCTACCTATAGGTATGCCTAAGAGTTACTTCTGGAGGACCTCTTTTATTGTTCAGACGTTGCCTCTCTTTCTCTAAGCTCAACTCTGCAAGTGAAATCATTGCCCTCCTCCCTACATGGAACATGATATCCAGGGTTGAAAGTTTCACTGGCAGCGTGGGAGATGACTTCCTGGGATGGGCTGGGCCCTGACACTGTGGGATCAACAATGTCATCCTGACAAAAACAAGGGAAGGAAGTATAATAAATAAGGTGTCAGTGGCAGAGAGAGTTCAAATAGGGTTGAGAGGCTACTCTGGAGGTCATTCTTATGCAAACGTCAGTTAGACATTGCTACCTATCATAATTTGCCAAACCCCAACCAAAACCATTCCTGCCAATCTTAGAAAAGACATAGGGTGTTATATAAGATTCTGCAAAAATTCCATGCACTAGGGTAACTTTCCAGAAACCTACAACCTCCAAATGGGTCCCTGGACCAGATAAGTCCTGAAATACAGAGGGGCCAGCCTCTCCAGAACATCAGCTAGTTCCATCCCCCTATCCCATATTATCAACAACCCCTTCCAACATGAAAAATTTAGAATGGGCATAGCCCAAATTACCCTAAAGAGTAGGTGAAAGATCAAAGTTGATGGTGGAGTTACACAGAGAAGGTAGGGTTTAACAAATGAGTATGATTGCTGAATCATTATGTTGATATTTCTTGTAGTCTCCAGTATCTTAGAGCAGCTAGAAGTAAAAACCTAAAATTGTGGAATTGTAACCCATACCAAACTCTGAAATCTATTCTACAACTAATTATTGTGTTGTGCTTTGAAATTTATTGCTTTATTGATTATATGTTATTTTTTCACAAAAAAGAAAAAAGTTGATTGTGATGATAACATTTTTAAAATCTAAAATCCTTTATCTTTCTGGAAAAAGTGGTTTAAATAACATTTATTTAACATACTTTAATTTAAAACATTAGAAATATTGAGAACTAAAGTGTTTACTTCATTGTAAAAAAAAACTTACTAAATGTAGTGCTTGCCTTCTTTTCATTGTATAACTTATAATACGAGGTTCTGTAACCTTTCTGCATCTTTTCTGTAACCTTGGGGAATTGTCATATTCCTGTCTAAGTTTGGAGCAGATTTCAACATTGTAATCCTTGAGCTTTTAATGTTAAGAAATAATCTCGTAGAGTTCCTTTAGTGTGAAGTTTTTTTGCTAGCATCACTTCCTCGGGAGCATCTTCATTCTTTTCATTACAACTACTTTTCCTCATTTATGTTAGTAAGTTCATCTTCATTAAGTTCCTTGGCATTTCCATGCCAGTAATGTCTCAAATGGCAGCAATGTCAACATTCCCACAGTCAACTGTTCCTTCTATTACTTCATTTATGTTCAAATTCAATTTCACTTCCAGCATTATTACTTTTCATTTCTTTGGTGCACATCATCTTTCTTGGCCAATTCCTTCTTTTGGTTATCCTGTTTTGTAAAATTTTATGTAGGTTTGTCTCGGGCACAGAGAGATAATAAAACCATATTATTTGCAATCTGTGTGTGAACTGAATGATATAAGAATTTACAGACTGAAAGAAATGATATAAATTGGTTACTTATCATGATATACATTTTGTCTACATAGGGATCTGTGGTCTGAAAAGCTCCGTTACAGTTAATATTGTGATAAAAAAATTAAATGCTTCTGTACCTCAAAAGACTTTGTCAAAAAGGTTAAGAGGCAACCAACACAATGGGAGAAAATATTTTGAAACCATTTATCTGTTAAGGGTTTGACATCCAGTATGTATAAAGAAATCATACACTCAACAACAAAAGAACAAACAACCCAATTATGAAATGGGCAAAATATATGATTATACATTTATTTTCTAAGTGGAAATACAACTGGCTAGAAAGCACACAGGAAAGATGTTTTTCTTCATTAGCTATAAGGAAAATGCAAATCAAAACCACAGTGAGATATCATCTGACACCTAGAAGAATGACTGCCATTTAACAAATAGGAAACTACAAATGTTGCAGAGGATGTGGAAAAATCAGAACACTTATTCACTGCTGGTGGGAATGTATAATGGTACAGATGCTGTGGAAGACAGTTTGGCAGTTCCTCAGAAAACTAAGTATTGAGTTGCCTTACAACTGGACAATACCACTACTTATACTTACCCAGAAGAGCTGAAAGCAGTGTCATGAACAGACATTAGCACACTAATATTCATAGCAGCATTATTCTCAATTGCCAAAAGAGAGAAATAATCCAAGTGTCCATCAACGGATGAGTGGATAAACAAAATGTGATATATATATATACAGTGGAATATTATGCAGCAGTAAGAAGAAATGAAATCCTGAAGCATATGACAACATGGATGACCCTTGAGGAAATAATACTGAGTGAGATAAGCCAAACACAAAATGATACTGTGTTTTCACTAATATGAACTCTCCAGAAAATGTGAACTCAATGTTTTAAAATGAAGACTAGAGAGGACCTAGACATAGAGAGAAACTAGAGAAGGGGAAATGTTTACCTAATATGTACAGAGAAGTTAGCGAGGTTGAACTTAAGAATATGGGAATGGAAAAATAAAAGTATGGGACTGGGTAGAGGTGGTGGTAGTTCGGTGGGTTTATAAATAATATTGCCATATTGAAGGTGAATATGATAGACGTTGCTTACAGCCATGTATGTCACCAATTAGCACTACAAATAAAAATAAGTTCTTGCTTGAAGTACTTCAAGGTGTGACGCTAGTAGAAAGAGTTAATAATAGAGGGATATCTGGAAAAAACTTATTGCGTTATGGTCTATATTTAACAGAAATATATCCCTGGTGCCACAACAAAACTAGTGGGAAATAGTTGGAGGGAGGGACAAGAGTTAAGGGGAGTTTGGAATTTTTTTTTTTGGTGTAGGTGTATCTATCTGTTATTTTTCTCTCTGTGGCAGTGAAAATTGTCTAAAATTGAGAATGATGATGATTGTACAACTAATTGAAGATTCAATTAGTGAAATATTGATTTTTAAATTTTGGATATAATATATGCTGTATAAATATATCTCAACAAAATCTGCAGATTTAAAATGAATAAACAGAAAGACTCAAGTGCTAGAGAAAATATGGAGAGAGAGGTATCCTATTTAATATTGGTAGGGTAGCAGAATGGGGCAGCCCTCTGGAAGTTAATGAAGTGGATCCACAGGAGGGTAAATATAGGGTCACCATGTTACTAGACAATCCCGTTGCTGGGAATGTACTCAAAAGAACTGAAAGTAGGGACTCCAATAGACATTTGCACATTGATCTTTATGGCAATATTATTCATGATACCCAATGGATAGAGGTAGCCGAAGAGTAGATTGAGAATCAGAAAGGTGAACTGTGGTGTATACATATGATGAAATATTGTGCAGCTACAGAAAGGAATGAAATCAGGAGGCACACCACAAGGTGAATGAACCATAAAGATGCTATGTTGAGTGAAATAAGCTAGAAACAAATGGACAGATATTTTATGGTCTCTTATAGAAAATACTTATTAAAAAAATTGGGGCCTGAATTGTAAACTCATACAGCAGTCACATTTGTGCCTGAGCTTTAAGTGTTATTTCTAAATTTTGAGATGCTATGCTATATGTGTATAACTTGGTATTTTCTTGGACCTTTGGGTACCTGTGTGACACTTAAGAGTCAGAGTTGAAGTTCTGCAGCTCTGAAAGTCAGCATTCCTACATACAGCAGCTGCTGAAGAAGCTGGAAAAGAGATCAGCCTTCAATTAGCGTTAAGAACTAAGCTGATCTGGTTGGGATTCAGGTAAGTCAGAATACTGGGTAAAGGATGATATTGTCCATATTTCAGAATTTCAACTACTGTATGAGAATAAAAGAAGAGAGTTTTATTTTGTCCAAACCTCAACTTTTCTGTAGCACACAGTCCAATTTAACCTTTCTGGCCAGTTCAGATAAACGACCTAAATACATGGAGCCTAGAATTGGGAATGAGGTCTTGCAATTCTGTATAACTTAATGTAATACCCCGATACATTCCACAGTATATTAGGCAGATAATTTAAAAAGTACTAGCAAAGTCCCTTGAGGGATGGGAGAAAAATCTGAAGCTATTAAACTTTCCCATCTGGGAAATCCCTGATACTCCCTCAAACATTAGGGACTCCCAAGTTAATAGGCCAAGCCCTTGATCGTGAGGCTTGCTGTTAGGAAACTGATTTCTGTAAGGGAAAATATATGTTTTACGCATAATTATGCCTAAGCATTTTTTCCAAAGAACCTCTTTTGTTACTCAGATGTTGCCCCCCCCCAAGTCAACTCTGCAATTTAAATCATTACTCTTCCTGCTATTTGGGGGTGTGAATCTCTCTCTCGCAGCATGGGACATGACTCTCAGGGATGAGCCTGGCCCTGGCACTGTGGATAGACAATGCCTACCTACCTGAGCAAAAGGGGGAAAAGAAATGTAACAAAATAACATGTCAGTGGCTAAGAGAGTTGAAATAAAGTCAAGAGGCTATTCTGGAGGTAATTTTTTTTTTCATGCAAGAACTTATTTCTATTTGTATTGTTAATTAGTGCAACACGTGAGTTTATACAACCCCTTTCAATGATGTTCACCTTCAATATGGTAAAATTACTTATATACCCACTAGTGAATTGCCTTCACGTCCATCTACTCCCTTACAGTTAAGTTCAACCTCATTTGCAGACCTTTCACTCATCTCAAGCTTCTGTGTATCCCTAGGTCCCCTATATTCTGTATTATAAACTTCTGATTTTACCTTTACCATGGTCATAAAAATGCAATCATACACTATCTGTACTTTTGTGTCTGGCTTATTTCACTCAGCACTGTGTCCTCAAGGCTTATCCGTTTTATATCGTTCAGGACATCATTTCATCTTACTGCTGCATAATATTCCATCATATGTATATACCACATTTTGTTAATCCACTGTTCTGTTGATGGGCACTTGGATTGTTTCCATCTTTTAGCAATTGTGAATAGTGCAGCTATCAACATTGGTGTGCGAATCTCTGTTTGTGTCACTGCTTTCAGCTCTTCTGGATATATACCGAGTAGTGGTAGGTATTGCTGGGTCATAGGGCAACTAGGTATTTAGTTTTCTGAGTGTTCTAGTTTGCTGCCTGCCAGAATGCAATATACCAGAAATGGAATGGCTTTTAAAAGGGGGAATTTAATAAGTTGCTAGTTTACAGTTCTAAGGCTGAGAAAATGTCCCAACTAAAACAAGCCAATAAAAATGTCTAATTTACCAGAGGTTATCCTGGAGGTTATTCTTATGCATTAAGTAGATATCACCTTGTTATCCAAGATGTAATGGAGAGGCTGGAGGGAACTGCCTGAAAATGTAGAGCTGTGTTCCAGTAGCCATGTTTCTTGATGATGATTGTATAATGATATAGCTTTCACAATGTGACTGTGTGATTGTGAAAACCTTGTGTCTGATGCTC
>PVIY010063376.1:0-10519 GCA_004026745.1 Myrmecophaga tridactyla | reverse complement strand
AGAACTTGAAAGGTTGAAAAAACAAGTGATATAACTTATGGAAATGAAAGGCACAACAGAAGAAATGAAAAACACAATGGAGAATTACAACAGCAGGTTTGAGGAGGCAGAAGAAAGGATTAGTGCACTAGAGGACAAGGCATCTGAAATCCTATACACAAAAGAAAAGAGAAAATAATAAAAAAATAGCAGAGTCTCAGGGAATTGTATGAAAACATGTAGAATAAAAGTGTACATCTTATGAGTTTCCCAGAAGAGGAAGAGAAAGAAAAGGGGTAGAAAGAATAAAGGATAATTTCAATAAATTGAAAATTTCCCATCTCTTATGAAAAATATTAAATTACAGATCCAAGAATCACAGCATACTCCAAACAGAATAGATCCAAATAGACCTACTCCAAGACACTTACTTATCAGATTGTAAATGTCAAAGACAAAGAGAGAATTCTGAAAGCAGCAAGTGAAAAGGGATCCATCACATACAAGGAAAGTTTGATAAGACTGTGGATTTCTCAGCAGAAACCGGTGCGATGAGAAGACTGTGGTATGATACATTTAAAATTCTGAAAGAGAAAAACTGTCAATGAAGAATTCTATATCCAGCAAAACTATCTATCAAAAATGAGGGAGAGATTAAAATATTTTCAGACAGTCACTGAGAGTGTTTATGAAAAGAGACATGCTCTGCAAGAAATACTAAAGGGAGTGCTATAATTAGATAGGAAAATACAGAAGACAGAGTTCTAGAGAAACGTGTTGTTTCTCCTTTTTATTTTATTATTATTATTTTATTTTTGCTCTTCATTTTTTTCCCTCTTATTCTTTGTGGAAGGAATGAAAATGCACTCATATAGATTTTGGTGGTGAATGCATAACTATGTGACGATACTGGGAATCATTGAATGTTTACTTAAGATAGAGTGTATGGTGTGTGACTAAAACTGTTTGAAAACAAATGGAAAGATACAAATTGTGGAGAAAATGCTGAGAGAGAGATGTACCTGTTTACTATTGGCAGGGAAGTCGAATGGTGCATCCTCTCTGAAGGCGAATGGCTAGTTCCACCCATGGCTCAGTTTAGAGTTGCTACATGATCCTGCAACAACATTAGTAGTTATGTACTTGGGAGAACTGAAAGCAGGAACATGAATGGACATCTGCACACTGGTATTCATCGTGGCAGTATTCATGATTTACAATGGATGGAGGTGAATTAAGGATATATTGACTGATGAATGGAAGGGTGAACTGTGGTGTATAGAAACAATGGAATATTGAACAGCTGTAAGAAGGAATGAAGTTGCATTCCATGCAACTACATAAATGAGACTTAAGGATGATATGTTGAGTGAAATAAGCCAAGAAAGTAAAGACAGATATTATAATGCCTCACTAATATGGACTAACTAAAATGTGCAAACTCTGAGAATTGAATTCCAGAGCATAAGTTATAAGTGGAAGGTTTATTACAAAGGCTCCTAGATTATAAGCTTTTATAGTAGTCACATCCATCTCAGAGTGGTAACTGTTAGTTCTAAATTCTGAGATGCTGAGCACTTTTTGTATAACCTGGTCATTTCCTAGAATCTTGTGGATCTGTGTGATACCTGCAAGTCAGAGCTAGAGTTCTGCAGCCATGAAAGTCAGTATTACCCCCATACAGCAACTGTTTAGAAGCTGAAAAAGAGATCTGACTTAAATTAGAAATATGAAAGAACTTAATCTGGTTAGGATTAAGGTGAATCAGACTACACAGTACAGAATGATATTGACTTTATTTTAAAACTGCAGCTTCTGTTTGATACCAAAGGAAGAGATATTTATATATTTACTTGGTACAAAATATATATATTCCATAGTACAACATCTAATTTAACTGGTGTTGATTAGGGAATGAGATCTTATTGTTTTTCATAGGTTTGTGTGATGCTCCAATACACCCCACAGTAATCTGGACAGAAGATAAAAAAGCATTTGCAAAGTCACCTTGAGAGACCGGGAAAAAATATAGACATATTGAACTTCCCCACCTAGGAGAGATCTAATGATTTGGTTTATTAAATCCTGCCAGAAATGCAATATACCAGAAATTAGTTGACTTTTATAAAGAGAATTTATTAAGTTACACTTTACAGTTCCAAGGCCAGAACAATGTCCACACTAAAGTATCCAAAGAATGATACCTTGACTTAAGAAAGGCCAATATGGGAAGGCACGTGGCTGGCATCTGCTTGTCCTTGTTCCTGGTTCCATTGCTTCAAGGTTCTGATGCCAGTAGCTTTGTCTCTAAACATCTATTGGCCTTCACTTAGCTCCTCTGGGCACAACTCTGGATTATGGCTTGCTTTAGTTCTCATGGGAAGACACATGGCAATGTTTGCTGGGTTCTGCATCTCCAAATGTCTAGGCATCTTCTCTCTCTGTTGGCACTTCAAGCATCTCCAAATGTCTGGGTCTCTATTGGCTCTCACATTTCTCCAAAATGTTTCCTCTTTTAAAGGACTCCAGTAAGCTGATCATGACCTACCTTGAATGGGCAGAGTCACATCTCCATCTCATTAAAAGTTCCCACCCATTACTGGGTGCATCACATCTCCATGGAAACAATCCCTCAAGGTTTCCTCCCCACAATATTGACTCAGGATTGAAGGAAACATGGCTTTCTCCACAAGATTGGATCAGAAAAAAGGACATGACTTTTCTGGCAGTACTATAACAACTTCAAACCAGCACCCCTGATATTATTACAAACATTGGGACTACTAATTTAATAGGCCAAGCCCTCCATATTTGAGTTTGCCCTTATGAAGCTAATTCCTGCAAAGAAGAACTTAAGACTACTTACATTTATGCACCCTCAGAACCTCTTTCATTGCTCAGATGTGGCCTCTCTCTCAAAGCCAACTCTGCAGGTAAACTCTCTGCCCTCTCCCCTACATAGGACATGACACCCTGAAGTGTAACTCTCCTGGTAACCTGGAACATGATTCCAAGGGATGAGACTGGCCCTGGAATCATGGAATTGAGAAAGACCTCTTGTCCAAAAGAGGGAAGATAAATGAAGCAAAGTAAAGTTTTAGTGGCTGAGAGATTTCAAATGAAGTTGAGCGGTCATTCTAGAGATTATTCTTATGCAGTATATCTATAGCCCCTTTCAGTTTCTGGCATATTGGAGTAGCTAGAAAGAAATGCCTGAAACAGTTTAACTGTAATCCAGTAGCCTTGATTCTTGAAGAGGATTGTATAACTATATAGTTTTCATGGTGTGATGGTTTGGTTGTGAAAACCATGAGACTGACACTCTGTCTATCCAATGTATGGGCAGATGAGTAAGAAAATAAAAAATAAATGAATAATGGGGGGATAGAGGTTATGGGATGTTGTATATATATACTTATATTTATATTTATATATACTTACATATATGTGTTTTGATTGCTAACTGGGACACATGAAGAAGAACAACAGCAACAAACCAGCACCTGGGGAGATGCATAAGATGGGGAACTCATGTTGCCTTATCAAGATGCTGTTTGTACTTTGGGTTCACTTACCCACTGACCTGTGAACACACCTGGTAGTACTCACTATAAACCAAAGTATTTGTCCTCAGCTCCATCAATTTCCAAGCAGAACATGTCCAATTTCATGAGAAAAATGCACTGACACCATGGACCAATAAAACTGCTTGGAATTGAATGCCTTAGACAGTCATTCTAAAGCAAGGACTAAAAGAACAGTCATTGGGACTAGTTTAGGAACCTTGCAGCAGAAAGCTCCAGAAAGTGACGTCATATTGAGAGCCTTGTAAACTTAAATGCTTAGTTAATATATGTTCAATTGAGGTGCCCTAATATTGTAAACTCTGTTTCCCAGGGAACTGTGTCCTCTGAAACTTTACTTCTAGTATTTGTCCTACATCACAACACTTCCCAGCACTGAAAGTCATTTAGGTCAGCTTTCACTTATAGGCCAGAGACATTCTGTGCATGCATTAGCATCTCAGGAGGTGAAAATGGGTCATATGAAAACTTAGGAAAGAAGGTTCCTGAGCTCTCTAAAACATCCTCAATATATGATAAGACATCTTTTCCTAGCCTGACAATATTTGAAATTCATGGCTCCATTTAATTCCCCTGGCAGGCCCAATCAATGTGCTTAGAGTGATTTTGGTCATGGCCTTGGTCTGCTGTTGCCTCAGACTAAAAATCCATTTATTTATACAACACCTCAAAGTACAACCCTCTTGGGTCAATGTTGGAGTAACATGTATTTCTCACTCAGGTCCTAAAATATCAAGAGATGAAGTTGAGGAGACTTGCACATGATCAAATCCTATGTGTGGTTCTTTGGTTTTGACCACATGCAATTGCAGAAGCTTGACTGTAGCCACATTGGGGAAAGCTGCCGACCCACACAGATTTGTTGCATAGCCAGTACATCTCAGTCTCTGATGGGAGGCACAGTCAAGGACACAGGCCCCCTCACCTCTAGCTCTTTGCATTTATTCATTTCTAGGGGATGCACCTCTATTTGCAGGCCTCTGTCTCAAGGGCTCAAAACCAAGACCTTCCTCATGTGCCTCAGCTGAGACCTCCATGTCTGGGGAAAGAGGAGAAGAACTTGAGGACACTTCCTCCGCTATTACTCAGTACTAAGCATGTTTTCAATACTAGAAATCTTTCTTCAATCACCCCCACATTCTGGGCCCATGGATCTTTAGGAGACTTTTGTTTTGGGAACCTCAGTAAGGAGAGATATCCATGTCACTGCCAATCCATCAGATGCTCTCCTGGTGGTGCTTTTTCATGAAGAAATGGAAGAGCTGGGCATAGTTATATTTCTTTGCCTTATGGTCTTGCTTATATTATCACAATAGTGATTAAAAGCTTCCACGTTTATTTCCATTTTGGATTCAACTTTTAAATTTGTGACATTTGTCATTCAGCATCTCAGGTCAGCTATGGCTTAGTTCAGTTAAGCTCTCCTTTAGCTCAGTTTTCTTTCAGCTCTTGACAGCCTCAAAAGTGCACATTTTTTTGGTGGTAAAAATTATACAAAACACCCATTTCTTCAATTTGCCTCATCAGTGGATATTCACTGTCTAAGAAAAATATTTCACTTGGTATTTTGACCTTGTAAAATCTTAATCATATCAAATAAATTTAGTGCTATCATATGTCTGATATGTAAATAACATTCCACCCAGGATTATTTCCCTCAGGCATTGTCTATTGTTTTTTGAAGAAAAATATGCATTATAAAATTCCATATCATAAACTCAGCCATTTCTATAGGATTTCTTGAAGCATTTCAAGCCATAATTAAAATATATATTTTTTCAATTTTAACTCTCATTTTCCCAATTATAATTTATGTCAAGTGGTCTGGGTGAAGAAATAAAACAAGACACCACTGCAATAACATAATGGGCACAGCTATAGACCTTTCCATACAGACACAACATATGGCAGAGACAGTGTGTGGTAATACAATAACAATAAACTATACTTTTCAATAAGTGGTATTTGGAAATTTGGATAATCACATTGGATTAACTGAAATTTGACTTCTATATATGAAATATGAAAGTCAAACTATAATTATTTTAAAGACTATCAAAGGTGATTGCCTTCAAGATGCAGCCTAGGTTTGTAGCTCCTAAACAAGAAATAAAATGCAAACCACAATAAAAATATTATTAAGTTTAATGACATTATAGTTAAGAATTTTATTTGCTCAAAGGATATTGACAAGCACAAAATTCTAGGCAACAGAGTAAATAATTTCTCTTGAGTAATTTAGTTCCTGAGTTCCTGTGAGGATCAAATTTATTACATTACAAAGAGCTTCCAATACTTGTTTATCTATTCAAGACTTAGAAAATTATTTTCTATGAAACACATATATCTTCTTATCATTTCTGTCCTTAAAAGCTTCCATAGACATTTAATCTAAGATAAATGCATTTCTCTCATCTTCAAGAAGACACCATCAAAATAATAGTAAGAAAAATATAGATTATGAATACAGTGATGAAGACAATGGGAACATATTCATGAGTTTATCTTAAGAATTTGAAATCAACATAAGAAAATCAGTGTCCAGCAAACAGAGGAGGAAGTCTTAGGCAACAGTAAATATGGGAGCAGAATGAGGGATAGATGCTATTAGACATGTTAAAAATTAGAAAAAAAAATTAGAAATGTGTAGCCTATGGGAAAGAGAAAGAACATGTAATGCTGACACCTGGTACACTGACTGAGTTTGCTTAGAGAAGTAAATCACTTAGCCATTTCCAGCCCAAACCAGGAGCACTCAGCAGGTAGCCATGCACTGGTTAAACCTATCTGAAGGTTCCTGTTTACTGAAATGGAGACTGAGTAAATTTTCAATGGGAACAATGGGTAGCTTTTGTATATTGGAGACTGAGAGGAAAAAGACTTGCAATGTGGCACTAAAGGGACACCCCAAATCATGATCTGTTCCACATCCCATATCATTAAACAGAACCCATAAACCAATTACCTCCAAAGTACAGAGTTCCTAATCAGCTTTCATCATTCTCATTTACAATTATGATCAAACACCTGAATGTATCACAGCATTGGCAGAAATTGAGATTTTTGAATGAGAAAGAACATAAATAATCATTTAAAATTTTTTTATTAAAAAAATTTATTAAGAGAACTTGTGGGTTTACAGAACACTCATGCATAAAATAAAGGATCACATACACCTCCCCACCACCACCAACACTTGCTTTGGTGAGGAAAATTTGTTGCAATTGGTAATAAATAGCATTTTTATGTAATTTTATTTTTAAGAGTAGTTACATTTGTTACAATTGGTGAAAGATTATTAAAGTAATGCTGTTAACTATTATCTGTAAGTTACATAGGGGTATTTTTCCCCATATTCCCAATATATTATTATTATTTTTTAATTCATGTCTTTATTTTATTATCTATCCATACACTGGATAAAAGGAAATAATTTTAAATGGCCACAAGTATACTGACACAATTAATGAGTTTGACATTTTAATATCTCCAGTTAATATATTCAAGTAAAGTATGATTTTGCATACATATCATGCCATGAGAAATATCAATATTATGACTAAAGAGAACTAGAGTACTAGGGAATATTATATATGTGTATATACAGAATTTCTAACATTCAAAGTTCATTTCAAATGTTTGAAGAAATCTTGAAGAATATTTTTCAGAATATATATTTATAACAAAATATATTGAAAATAAATTAATATCCTAATCTGGATATAAAAAATAAAATTGGTAATTAAATATACACAAATCAAATCTAAACAAAAATTTTTCAGGAATGGAAAAGTAAATTTTCTCACTGATATAGTATACTACAGGCTGGTCAAATTAATTAATACACACACTTAGAAATATCAAGAAGTGCATTAAATATGATATGAAATAATATCAGTAAAATAAAAGAAGTGGAATCTGAACAGCATTCATTTTATCAGGATCCCTGAGAATTAGAATTCAATGGATCAAAATATTCAAATAGCTGGAGGGAAATAACTTGGACACAAAGTCTACATGTGAACAAATATTCATATATAAATTAGAGTTGAAATTTAAAGAGGCATTCACACATGCAACAATTCAGAAAGGTAAAATCTAATATATCAAGGTTATTACTTGGATATTACATCAGTCAGTGATGTCTTTTACAGGAAACAGGTATGAAGAAAATTCAGGTAGAAAAAAATATGTTTAAACAGACATTTGATGGATCCCTCAATTGTCAAAAGAATGAAAATGTAAATTATAGATTTCAGACATTGGGTGACTATGAGCAAAATTCAGATTTTTACTGGGGTTGAATATTCTAACGACAGGGGGGAAGTATTCGCAGTTAACTTTTTGCTTCTAAGTCAAATAGTACATACTGAGCCATAATGTGACTGTTTTGTGAATTGTACAAGTTGCCGCTGAACATTAATGAGCATACATTCCTCCACTAAACAATATTAAATAGGATTCTGAAGTTAAAAAGAAAGCTTTGAAAGAATACAATTTTGAGATCTAAGAGGGCTAATATGTTGTTAGGATATCAGAATGGTGACTAAGACTTTAGGAATCAGAAAAATAAAATCTTTCAATCTCAATGGTATAACAAATCTACATATGATAAAAGTGAATAAAATAGTATTAAGATTGGTGTTCTGCAGGCAAATCCAATACCATTTATTGCTATATCTCACTCTATGATATAACTGAGGAACCTCAATTTTCATCATATAGAAAGCTTGAATGAAGCAAGGGCAGCATAAACCTTTTCACACAGAGCTGAAGAAAGACCTAAAACTTTCAGACTATATTTCATTTTAAAGGGCAGGTTTTATATAGTCCCCTTTTTGAATGAGGCAAGCAATTCTCAAGCATTGCAACATTGGTACAGGTCTCAGTGCTATATCAACATAAAGTCCACAATTTGGTAGTTATCTTTTAATTCTAATCACTTTATTATTTCTGTCCAGCCTCTAAAAAGCCTTCCAAAAGTGATTGCACCCTTTGCATGAGACCACTGCCCTGGTTTGTCTGGGAATTACTGGCAAACCAACCTCAAGCAACAACAAAATCTTAGAAACACAAGGGAAACCAACTTTCAAACTAATTTGACTAGATAATCAGATGCCAAGGAACCAGTAAAAAATCACAAGGAACATGAAGAGAAAAGAAGATATGGCCAAGTCAAGTGATCAAAGTAAAAGGTCAGAGAAGACACAGAATTTGAAGAAAACATTTTAGTTTGCTAAAGCTGCCAAAATGCAATTCATCCAGAAATGGACTGGCTTTTATAAAGGGGATTTATTTAGTTACAGATTTACAGTTCCTCAGAGGAAAGGCAGATAGTTTTCATCTGGTTTCCTTTGTCACATGGAAAGGCACATGGTGATGTTTAGTGTCCTTCTTGCCCAGTTTCTGGGTTCAAATGGTTTTCTGTGGGGTAGTTCCTTTCTGCATCTCCAAAAAACTGAGTTTATTTCAGCTCTGAGTACTGAGCCAAGTTGTGCTGAGTGACTTCTCTCCCTTCTGACTTCTCTTTTTAATCCTTCAGCTAATTAAATTAAGCATCACTCATTAAGGAAGGCACTCCCCTTAGCCAACTGCAGATATAATCACCCATACCTAAATTTCACATGCTTGTATTTTAAGTGCACAGGAAAAGAACAACTGGGCACCATCACCTAAAAAAGTTGACACCTGAACCTAACTACCACAGTGTCCACCCCTTGTCAAATTGGCAACTATACACATCATCTTAAACCATACTTAATCTCTAAATAGAAAACAATAACAGACATATTTTCACCAAACAGTGTGCATCTGTCTTGCATATAACACACTATATCTTTCCATATACAAAATATATTTATTTCATCATAATATCACAAAGGCCTTAAATCATTTCAGTAACAATACAAATACAATATCAACTCAAAAACAGTACACAATATCATCAAAGCCAGTTACAACCATAGTCTGTCTTCAAGCAAAATTCTCCTCTTACTATGGACCTGTGAACTTAGAGCAAGTTGTCTGCTTCCAACATACAAAAAAGGAACATTCATAGGATAAATAATCTCATTGCCATTGGTGAGAAATTGGAAGGAAATCAGAGGTCACCAGACCCAAAGAATTCTGAAAATCTGCAGGGCAAGTGCTAGTAGATTTCAAAGTCTAAGAATCATTCATCCTTGGGGCCTAGAAAGTGCAGTCCCACCTTTTTCAAGGGCCTATGAAGCTGTCCTGCTGTCTCCAAACACTGGGATAAGGGTTGTAATATCAGTGAACATTGGGTAGACCATCTTTTTCTGAGCCCCTCCCTCCCTCCTCAAGCATCTCGGTGCCACCCAGATTCTCTGCCATCTCTGAGGCTCAATCCCTTCAGAACAATGGGGTCATAGCCAGAACCCCCCCAATCCCCAGAAAATGTGCTCCCCACTCTGTAGGGCTTGGGGCACCAGAACTCTTCCTGAATATTGAGGCAGAAGGCCCACCCTTTGCCTCTGGAGCAAACTTATCCCCACCACATGCACGGGTGAATTGACTCTCCTGGCCGAAATTCCCTTGGCTTCAGACCTTAGCTTCCATGGTTCTACCCATTTTTTCTTCAGTTTGTCCCTTTTCTGTTCCTTTAAGTCCAGACTGGCAATGGTTACATTTATACAGGTCTTGCAAAAAAATGTGTTGACATGGCAAATAATATACAGTGATCAAATCCATAAGACAATAGGACTTTCTACAAATACATTCTGGATAACTCCATCTCCAATCTTGTCTTTTTTTTGCTATTGTTGTGTAATAACTGATTGGTTCCATGTTTGGTCAAATCCCCATGTGGGGTACTATTCACTATTCACTATCCTCTGGGGTCTCAGTTTCTGGAAGCCCATCAACTTCTGGTTTCTGTGTACCCAAGAGTTTAATTTCTAGCCTATTCCTTTCTTGTCTCATTTTACTATAAGATG
>PVIY010063375.1:0-10515 GCA_004026745.1 Myrmecophaga tridactyla | reverse complement strand
GGTAACAGATAAGCCAATTTCTTTGCTCTCAGACACTGGAGCCACCTAACTCCAAATTACCAAAATTTGCTGAATCTGTCTCTCCTTCCTCCATCTCTATTGTTAAGGTAAATGGAATACATTCCAAACCCAATACTGTCCCTCCCCTAACTTGCATTTTAAACCAGCATACCTTTACTCATCCCTTTTTCATAATACCTTCCTACCCTGTTCCCTTATCGGTAGAGATATACTAATCAAGTTACATGCAGTCATATACCTTCCAACCATAACTCCACAACAACCAAATTTACAGCCAACTATGCTCCTGCAGCTCTCCTTAAAAACCTCCGATCTGGCCTGCCCATGCCAAAAAGCCAAAAAAACAAACAAAAAAACACCTCCGATCCATTCTCTTACCCAAAAGTGCTCCTTCCACTTCTCACAGCCCATATAAATCCCCATCAAAGTGAACTAAATTTTAATACACAATTCATGAAATTGTTTAATAAGTCTGTTTTAGCAAATTGAGAAATTAATGCTAATGTAACCAAGTTATGAATATAATGTTACTTACACTTTGTTAAACTGCATAAAAACAAACCAAGGTTTAAATTGTGCTAAATTAACTCAAGAAATGGAACCATGTATGTTACAATATTCCTCTAATCTTTACACTCTTTTTCTATTTCCACAAGCTAACTTTTCAGTTCTCTATGCACAGCACGTATGTATTACAAGTAATAAAGTAACTGAATTCGCCATGATGGAATTAACTGTCCTCTTCTCTTAATGTCTGTAGCATTTATTCCCTAACCATATGGAAAATGTTTCTCTCTCTCACACACCAAAATCCTTACCTTTACCTAATGTTTATATTTCCTTACAATCCCTTGTAAATATAGTTAAAAGCATGTTTAAAGCTTCTCATGTTACAGTTGCTGATACTAATCATCATTGGTATGATTTCTTATTCCACTCTGTAACTGTACAAAAATATTGGAATGCTATAATTACCCTATCTTAATTATTACTATAATTTTTTTTCAGAGCTTAAAAATCTCTAGTTTATTTCTAACAAACACCACTGATGCTT
Source organism: Myrmecophaga tridactyla (assembly GCA_004026745.1). Taxonomy (NCBI): domain Eukaryota; kingdom Metazoa; phylum Chordata; class Mammalia; order Pilosa; family Myrmecophagidae; genus Myrmecophaga; species Myrmecophaga tridactyla. Next base: position 9,440 of record PVIY010063375.1, on the reverse strand, counting down.
GACTCACAGGCTTTATTTACATTTGTCTACAGCATCATTTCCTTATGAAATGAACTAGTAAAGTTTAAACCAAATGGATCATAATCATTCAAATTGTCTGTAAACTACTATTAGCTAAATTTATAACCTTGCATTTGCTTAGTACAGCCAAAGTTTTAAATACAGAAAGAACAAGAATAAACAAATGGTAACATAAAATCTAGAAGATCATCTGATCTGGGCTATTTAAAAGGTGGGCTTTCAAGAAGTCTGAGGCACAATTAAAAGAAAGTAAAAGTTCTTGTGCAATCTACAATAAATGTAGCAAAGAAAATAAAACATAAAAAAAACATGGAGAAGATCATTGTAAAAATAATTATCAAAATATTTCTACATAAGATATTTTGTTTTCACCTTTAGATCAGTTGAAGAGAAAAACACACATTTTAAAATTAAAAACAAATAATTTTGTTTGCTGTATCTACCAAATACCCTAAAATGTTTTAATTTTTAAATTGCAGCAGACATTAATTTTAAGAGAAAAAAGAATCCATACCCCATGACAAAAAAGCCCCAAAGCACAAGTGATGATTTCCCTTAATATGCTTGCCTTGCATTGTTACTGAAGCTACTGTTAAGAGAAACCTTCTTATTTTTAAACCAGAAAAAAATGGAGCTCGAGTGACCAGATTTTAATTTAGGGAATTTTCCAAAAGCATTTTAAGCCATAAGTAATTTCAAATGAATGAGATAGCAATGATTTCAACATCATGTAGAATTAAGCATTAACTTGCGCTTCAGGAGAAAATTTTATGCAAAATGTTTAAAGTTAAATATTTCAAGTCAAATGTTCACTTAAATTCACAATGTCTCAGGATGGCGTTTCATCCCAAGAAAAATATACTTCAGAAGCTCTCTTCAATTTGCTTCTCATTAACAACTATAATTTAGCCTTTTCTAACCTCTCATATCTGATAACCAGATTTTTGAAGGATATAACACAAAGCTTTTTAAAATATTATGACAACCAAACATTTCGAAGATGCTTTTGTTTGCAGCCAACCATATCAAGGGGGAAACTGTTAGATTAAGCTTTCTTTCAGCCCCATTTTAACGGAAGAGAAATGGGTAATATCTTCTGCAATTCACAAGATTGTTTTTTACATTAAATATGGTGGTGCAAAAAGTACAATTGACTAAGTCAATGATTCTAAGGCACCCTAAGCATAGGGACTTTCAAAAGAAAGCAGTTTTAGTTGGCTGTTTTACAGCTTAGTTCAACTTTTTCTGATATGAGAGTCACTTTGACATAGGCTAATCTAAACTTGACTTCTTATCCCAGGCTAACGTCAATAGCTCGTTCCCAACTTTACCATAGTCCTTCCCTCCATGTCCAAAGTTCAGGTAAGTTTTGACAATCCTATCTTAGTCAAAAGGACGTATTTTGGAAGAAAATACAGAGTTCAAATTAGGAAATAAAGTACTTTGTTATGGTGGAGCTGGTTTTACATAATGGAAATAAATGTTTTTAAACAATGAATGTGAAATGTAGCATCTATTTTGGAACATTATGGCTTAAGATGCTATTTACTTTTAATTTCACAAATAAACACAGTTGTATTGTTTTCGAAAAGCAATGAAAGGCTTGCACCTCTAGGTAGATTTAGCACTTCTGGCCAAATAAGACACCAACTTCTTAAAATATATGCTTCATGCACTGCACTGAATATTTTAAGATGTAAATTTTAATACATGATTTCTTTTTTGAACTTGAACAGTAACCAGAATGAGACGATCCAGAAGATGACCTAGGTGACTGTGATTTTGTTCGTCTCTCTTTGCAATCACCAGATGAAGATCTAGAATGAGTTCTCCTTCTGCTCCTCTCAGGAGAAGATGATGAACTTGAATACGCCGTTTTTCTCGGGGAAGAAGAGTCCCGGTGGGACCCGGCGCTGGACCTTGATTTCGACCCACGAGATCTCGAAAGTTCTCTGGAACTGGAACGGGATCTTGACTGCAAACTGGAAGAACGTCCTGACGGGACCTCGACCTGACCTTGAACTTGAGTGGGAGGATGAGTGTGATGATTAGCACTAAACAGGCCTCGGCTCTTTTCTATAAGTGTCTTTCCTATTTCAGTGCCTCTAGCTTTCATCATCTTGGCCTCAGTTGTCTTCTCCCAACCACATCGATTACAGCTGGTTCTTCTAGCAAAGTTTACATTTCCACATTTCTTGCCAGGACAAATCCAGTCCCCGTCACTGACTCAGAAGTTCCTGGTTGACGTCTTGGCCACCACAACCACCACAGCCACCGGCAGCTACCTTTACTTTTCATTATATTATTGTCTTCTAACTGTTACGTGTACAAAAAAATATGTAAAATATATTTGACAATAACCCTAAAAGTGTTAACAAATTATGTGGTGAACATTTCAGATTCTAAAGCCAATTAAAGGTTTAAAAAAAGGAAACTCTTTACTGTTCCTGTAGTGACCTGTACAACTACATGATTAGAGGTTGTTTATGCACATTCCTTCTTAGAGAATTTCGAAGGGGGTGTACTTGATAAAGATGTTTAAGCTCTAAAAAATATCCTTGGGAGCCTAGCTGCCTCCCTGGGATTAAGTCCTGGAAGACAGTCACATGGGACATTGGCAATCGGCCACCTTTATTCCAAAATGGTATTTAAGATCCTAAGAATGTGTCTTAAAATTTCAATAGCATCTTGTGTACTTAAATTCATTTCATAAAAGAGGTCACAAATGAAATGAAGTGCTAAAAATAAAGCTCATTTGATATGTTTTAGGTTACATAAAAAATGTTTCTAAAATGTTATAGAAATTAAAACATTTTCTAACCTTCTGTCAGTAGAAGACATGTCATGGTCTTTTGTTTAACCAGACCTTCTCAGTTCTGCTTACAGAAATAAAATAACAGAAAACCATCAAGAACACCCTGTGGCCCAATAGGTCACTGAGTTCCTCCATTTTATCTGGGAAACCTGGTTACAGGGTGACCTATAACATTTCACCCCTGAAGAAATTCAATTCTATAATTTCATTCTCTCAATATGCATTGTTCTAGTTTGCTAGCTACCAGAATGCAATATACCAGAAATAGAATGGCTTTTAAAAGGGGGAATTTAATAAGTTGCTAGTTTACAGTTCCAAGGCCAAGAAAATGTCCCAATTACAACAAGTCTAAGAAATGTTCAATCAAAGGCATCCAGAGAAAGATACCTTGGTTCAAGAAGGCCGATGAAGTTCAGGGTTTCTCTCTCAAGTGAGAAGGCACATGGCGAACACAGTCAGGGCATCTCTCTTGGCTGGAAGGGCACATGGTGAACACGGTGTCATCTGCTAGCTTTCTCTCCTGGCTTCTGGTTTCATGAAGCTCCTCATCGCTGGCTCATGGACTCTGCTTCATGGTGCTGCAGCATTCTTGGCTCTCTCCGAATCTCCCTCTGAATCTCCCAAAATGTTTCCTCTTTTATAGGACTTCAGAAACTAATCAAGACCCACCCAAATGGGTGGAGACATAGCTCTATCTAATCCAGTTTAACAACCACTCTCGATTAAATCACATCTTCAGGGAGATGATCTGATTACAGTTTCAAAGATACAATACTGAATAGGGATTAGAAGAAACAGCTGCCTTTACCAAATGGGATTAGGATTAAAACATGGCTCTTGTAGGGTCCATACATCCTTTCAAACCAGCACATGCATCATAGACCTATTTTCTTAAACACCCCTCTCCCTGTCATCCTCCTCCCCTTTATCCATTCCCTACTTTATCCTTCCCCCTTGTGTTACGCTGCCACACCAGTCTGGCAACTCTTATCCTTCCAACACCTCAAATCCACACTCAATCTAACTCAAAACTTCTAAAAAGAGCAGCCAAAATTAGGCAACAAGCAACCAAGTCCTGGCTTCAACCCTTTTCCTAGATGCTTATCCTTCTGCCATTCCTAACTCCCCTCCTATTAGTACTCCTTTTCCTATCTCTAGGGCCATATGTTTTCAAACTCTTTACTCAATTTCTGCAAAGAATTATTAAATCTATAACTCAAACCCAAATTAATTATGTTCTCCTTCTCCAAGATTACAGATATCATCATCTCTTTAATGTTGGTGAATAATATAATCAATTAGAACTATATCTCCACTCCCCCAGTGAAGAGGAAAGGAGACCACCCCATCTGACTTCCCCTAACAGCAGGAAGTAGCTAGTTCTGACTCTGATACCACTGCCCCAACACCATCCTCTACGTCTTCCCCTCTTCCCAACCTCCCCTAATTTTTCTTTCTTTTATAAAATAAGAAAGACTGGAATATGCGAGAGTTGAGCTGGAAAAACAAGCAAAGATACTGCCGCAGAGAATCAACATCTCAAAACTCTCCAACCCACACCTCCAGCAGCTGCATTCCAGTGATAGACCCTTGTGCCCAAATATCCACCCTCTGGCAGTAACAACCTTGCGGAATTAAAGCAGTATTTTCACCAATGGAAAGCTGCCAAACTCCCAAGAACCCACCTGTGAGAAACCCGCCTAACTCTACCCCTTACTCTCTTTAAAACTCCTACTCGAATCGAGGCAGGCTGGAGTTGATTTCTTGAGTCAACTCTCCATGCTGTCTATGCTGGTTTGAAAGAATTTATGGCTAGAAAAGCCATGTTAATCCTAATCAATCTTGTGGGAGCAACGGTTTCTTCTAATCCCTATTCAGTACTATAAATTGGAAACTTGACTAGGTTATCTCTATAGATATGTGACTCAATCATTTGTGGGTATTAAACTTGGTTAGATGGAGACGTGTCTCCACCCATAATATATGAGTCTTGAATAGTTTACTCTTCTACAAAGAGGAGACATTTTTTGGGGAGAATGCCTTTTGAGAATGACGAGAAAGACACAGTAGAGCCAAGCAGAGCCACAAGACCGAGAGAATCACAGAATCCACCAGCCAGTAACCTTTGGAGATTCTGCAAGAGCAGAGAAGGATGACAGAACGCCGCAGAATCATGAAGCAGAGTCCACCAGCTAGTTACCTTTGGAGATGAAGAACGATAACACCTCCTGAGGAGCTTCATGAATCAAGAGGCCTGGAGAGAAAGCTATCAGACACCACCATGTTCACCATGTACCATTCCAGCTGAGAGAGAAATGCTGACCTTCATCGGCCTTCTTGAATCAAGGTGTCTTTCCCTGGATGCCTTAGATTGGGCAATTTCTATAGACTTGTTTTAATTTGAACAATTTCACAGCCTTAGAACTGTAAATTAGCAACTTATTAAATTTCCCTTTATAGAGTTGTTCTATTTCTGGTATATTGCATTCAGCAGCTAGCAAGCTAGAACACTGTCTCTCTGCTAATAAATCTTCCTTCCCCCACTGCCAGTGTCATGTCTGTGTCTCTGCTTCACGTCTCTGACTTCTACCCAGCCCAAGACTTTCACCCCTAATTTCATTTTTCTTTCAGGCACTGTTTAGACATAGAAAGAATTCATCAGACAGAATTGCTGCTGATTAAGATCAGTGAAATTATGACATTATTTGTTCTCAATTCTTTAATATTTTTATGTTGACAATGTTACTGGAGTATAACTGCCTTAATAAGCATGTACTATTCTAAAGGTCAAAAATATAGGCAAGGTGAAACAGGTGACCTGGTGGTATTGGAACTGGGGAGATAACACAAAAGATTATTATTTGTAACCTACATTCAGAAAAAAATGTGAAAGAGTATAAAAGGAAAATGAATTAAGAGTTCAGTGAATATAGTATAGGAATAAGTGTTTGACTAGAAATTGCAATTATGTTTTGGTGGGTGTTAAAATGTCGTGTTCTTCTCTGCAAGCAAAATCATTATTCTCCACACTACGTGGGACATGACATCCAGGGGTGAAAGTCTCCCTGGCAACGTGGCATATGACTCCCAGGGATGAGCCTGGCCCTGGCACTGTAGGATCGACAATGCTTTCCTGAACAAAAGGGGGAAAAGGAGTGTAACAAATAAGATATCAGTGGCTGAGAGAGTTCAAATAAGAGGTAAGAGGCTACTCTGAAGGCTATTCTTAGATGCAAGCTTCAGCTACACATTGCTACTTATCATAGTTTGCCAAACCCCAACCAAAACCATTCCTGCCAACCCTAAAGAACACCTAGGGCTTTATCTGAGATTTACCTAAGTTCCCATGCACTATGATTACTTTCAAGAACCTACAACCTCCAAATGGGTCCCTAGGCTAGATAAGTTCGAAAACCCAGAGGGGACAGCCTCTCCAGAACATCAACTAGTTCCATCCCTCTATTCCATATTACTGACAGCTTCTTCTACATGAAAAAGATAGAATGGCCATAGCCTAAATAACCCTAAAGATTTGGAGAAAGATCAAAGAAGATGGTGGAGTTATACAGAGAAGGTACGGTTTAACAAATGAGTATGATGGCTGAATCATTATATTGATATTTCCTTAAGTTTCCAGTGTTTTGGGACAGCTAGAAAGAAAAGCCGAAAATTGTGGAATTGTAACCCATACCAAACTCTGAAATCTATTCTACAACTAATTGTTGTGGTGTGCTTTGAAATGTATTGCTTTTTTGTTTGTGATCATGAATGCAGATCCTGATAACCCAGCAACTTTCTCAAACTTAATATCTGAAAGCCTCATAAAATCAACCTAAAGATTTACCTTATTAAAGCAATTTCTGAAACTTTAGTAAGGTCTTCCTGTGCCAAGAGTATGTTATTATTGTGTAAGTAGAGGATCACAAAGCCAAATAAATTATCTTCCACATTAAAAAAAAAAATGGTATGAGAAGCACCCTTGTTTGCCCCTCCCCTCTGCTTCCTTCCCTCTGCGTAGCGCACAGGGTGGAGCTGGCCTCTCCTCCCATGGTGGGTCCCTGGCACTATTTCAGAGGTAGCAGAGTAACCCCTGTGTGCAACTGCAGGGCCTGTATGTCAGTGCCAATCTATGATGATCAAGCACACCAATATATGCATCATGGGGGGCCCAGAAAGGGAACAAAGAGAGAAGCAGACACAAAGAATAGCAGAAAATAATGGCAGAAAACATCCCAAATTTAACAAAAGATATGAATATACACATTTAAGAAGTGCAATGAGCCACTGACAGGATAAAGTCAAAGAAAACTATGCCCAGACACATAGTAGTCAAATTGTCAAATGCCAAAGACAAGGAAATTAAATAAAACACTCTTTAAAATTCAATACGTAAAAGAAAAAATCATAAGGGAAATAAGGAAATATGTTGAGGTAAATGAAATGGAAAACACACATACTAAAACTTATGGGATGCAGCAAAGTTAGTGATCAGAGGGAAATTTATAGCTCTAATCACCTACATTAAGAAAGAAAAAAGTTCTCAAATCAAAGACCTAATCTTAACTGAAGGAACTAGAAAAAGAAGAGCAAACCAAACCCAAACTGAGCAGAAGGAAGAAAACAACAAAGATTAGAGCAGAAATAAATGAAACTTAGATTTAAAAAAAACAATAGAATCAGAGGCTTATAATACAGAACATAAGGGGCTTAGAGATATATAGACGCTAGAGATGGGTGAACTAATGAGGTTGAACTCCAATGTACAGGAAAAGGTAGGAGTGAAGGTGATTCTCTAGTGGGTCTAGAAGTAAAATTACCATATTGAAGATGAACAAGATTGAAAGGGGTTATATAGACCTACGTGTCCTACGGACTCACACTAGAAATACGAATGAGTTCTCATAAGAATTACTTCAAAGATACGATTCTTGTATAAAGAGTGTTTAAGTCCAGGGTACAGGGGGAAAACTGCTATTGCATGCTATGAACTATGTTCAAAAGGAAACCATCAGCACTACCACAGCAACAGCAGAGGTAAACAATGGGGTGAGGGACAAGGGTTAAAAGGAGGTTTAAATTTCCTATTTGGCAAGGGTGTGTTTATTGGTTTTCTGTCTCTTGGGAACAATGAAATTATCTAAAATTGAGAATGTTGATGGACTGTGGTCTTTGGACCCTCTACCTGATGCCCGATGAATGCAGGTGGCTGAAGGATGCACTGACGGAAAAGTAGATTGGCGAACGATGGTGGATACTTATGAACGAAGATTGTGCTGCTATAAAAAAGAACAATGTCATGAGGTATGCAATGATGTGAATGAACATGTGGGACATTTGGTGAGACAAAATAAGCCAGAAACAAAAAAACAACAATGGTATGTGTTAGGTCGGGGGAACAGGGAAGGTCACCATGACTCGAGCTATGCAAAATGTGCCGCCCCTTCCAGATGTCACCTAACCCCCTTGCTTAAAAACCGCCCGCACCAGGACCCAGCGGCAAACTCGCAGCTCCCTACCTGGAGTTCTGTGAGCTCTGCCCGGGAGCGCAGGAATAAACTCGCTCACTGTAAGGTTTTTTTGGTCTGCCTCTTCTTTCTTTCGCCTCCTAAACCTTACAGTATGATCACCTTTAGAAAATGTTTATAAGAAAACAGGGGCCTAGATTGTAAGCTTTTAGAGCAGACATATTAAGTCCGGGTGGTGATTATTATTTCTGGATTTTGAGAGGCTGTTTTATATATATAACCTGATATTTAGAGATAAGAATGAAGCTGAACAGGTTGGGGTTAAAGTAATTCAGAACATAAGGGTAAGGAAGACAGTGTCTATATTTTAGAATCACACATACTCGTTGAGACCAATGGAAGAAAGGTTTATTCGATCTGGAACTGAAATTTTCTGTAGTACATAATCTAATTCAACCTATCTGTATAGTTCATTTGAACAACTGAAACACAGGAAGCACAGAAGAAGAAAGCGGTCATTTAATCCTGCATAGATTATCGTAATGCCTGGAAACATCCTAGACTATATTAAGTAGATAATCAAAAAGTATTGGCAAAGTCCCCTGAGGGAGGGGAGAAAGAGTATGGAACTTTTAAACCTTACCATCAGGGAATCCCCTGATACTGTGTCAAACTTTAGGGATATCCAAATCAATAGGCCATGCCCACATAATGAGGCTTACTCTTGTGAAGCTTACATAGGTAGCGAAGAAGCTTAGACTACCTATAGGCATGCCTAAGAGTCACTTCTGGAGGACCTCTGTTGTTGCTCAGATGTGGCCTCAGTTTCTCTAAGCCCAACTCTGCAAGTGAAATCATTGCCCTCCCCCTTACGTGGGACATGACATCCAGGGGTGAAAGTCTCCCTGGTGATGTGGGAAAGGACTGCCAGGGATGAATTCAGACCTGGCACCATGGGATCAACAATTACATCCTGATCAAAAGGGGGGAAAGAATTGTAATTAATAAGGTATCAGTGGCAGAGAGAGTACAAATAGAGTAGAGGCTACTCTGGAGGTTGTTCTTATGCAAACTTCAGGTAGACCTTGTTACCTATCATAACCTGCCAACCCCTAGCCACGACTATTCTAGCCAATCCT
>PVIY010063374.1:0-10520 GCA_004026745.1 Myrmecophaga tridactyla | reverse complement strand
CTTTTTTTCTCTATTATTGTTTTATTTCTTTTTCTGATGTCTCTTTATTTCTTTCTCTAAATCGATGCAAATGTTCTAAAAAATGATGACTATGCAACTATATGATAATATTAAGAATTACTGATTGTATATGTAGAATGGAATGATATATTAATGTTCTTTTGTTAAGTTTTTTAATTAATAAAAAGTTTAAAAAAAATGCTCTCTCTCTCTCTCTCTCTCTCTATCACACACACACACACACACACACACACACACACACACACACGCAAACCCAGAAAACTGTTTAGCACAGCAGATACATAGGAGATATGTGTAAGAATTTTTAGTATATCATTCTTAGTAATTGCAAATGTCCATCTACAGGAAACCGGACAAATAATTTGTGATGACTTCATAAATTATAAAATTATTAGAGCAGTTGTTCAACTATGGCTATCCACATCAACTTTGATGAAACTTAGAAACAATATTCAGTGGGAGAAAAGATTTTGAAGCGTCTTAGTATATGGTCCCATAATTTACACATTTTAAATTCTAGTTGATATTTTGTTTAGAAACACATTCTATGTGCTCATTTTTTTGTATATTTTACAGTGGGGTCACATTTCATTTTTTTCCATGTGAGTATTCCGTTATTGCAACATCATGTGTTGAATTTTTGTTTATTCGTTTGTTTGTTTTGCTTGTTTGTTTGTTTTTGGGGGAAGTGCATGGACCAGGAATTGAACCCGTGTCTCTACCATGGCAGGTGAGAATTCTACCATGAACTACCCTTGCACCAACTATGTGCTCATTTTTTTAAAAAAAAGTTGGAACATGAAAATAAATTTTACAATAGGAATTATTTCTACCTTTGGAATAAGGTAAGAGTTTGGGAATGAGGAGTTCTGAAGGAAAATCAGTGTTGTTGTTAAAATTCTGTCTTGGGCTGTTCAAGGCTTTTTATTTTATTATTTTGTTCATAATATTCTTAAATATTAAAATATTATGTTACATCTCAAATAATTGTTATTAATCTTGAAAAATTATGTCTATGATATCCCACAAGACAATTCATCCCTTAAGTGTTTCTCATTTCATACATTTTCTCTTGGTTTAGGCTTTTTATTTTAACAAATGAATTTTAGAAACTTGTTACGTAGGTAAGCCATCACAATAAATGCAAGAAGAAAACTTTCCCAAAGGACTTAAATTGAGAATTAATGAAGGGTGGGTCACAGGGCTCAGTGGCTGAGTTCTCGCCTGCCATGCTGGACACCAGGGTTTGATTTCCGTTGCCTGCCCATGCAAAAATAAAAAAAAAAAAAAAAGGAATTGGTGAAATACATGATCAGCCTTAATACTTAGACATATGGTGACTATTTCCACTCAATTACATTTTATGTCAGTTAAATAAGAGTTATAATGCATTGTATAATTTGTATATCAATCCTAATAAGCAGTATATGACTTCCGTTTGTACTATCAAACACAAGTTATCAAGGGAAATTGTTTTCTAATATATTTGCTAAATTGAACTCTTCACATATAAAATAATATTGAGAATCCAGCCAACATTCTGAAGTTTTTTGTCTGTAGAAGTTGAAGGATTCAGAGAGCATTAAGTGTAGAAGTTAGAATTTGAACACAGGTGGTCCTTTTAAAGAGCACAATTTTAAATCATAATTCATCTCCTATATGATGACTGATTGTGTGACTTCCTTTTCATTCTCCTCTTCCTTATTTAGAACTTCCTGAAAAGAGTATTGCACATATAGAGACATATTTTTTATACCCAGTTTTTTAGATGTTTATTAAATTCAATATTCTTTTTGTATTATGTATAGGAATTTATCTGTCTCTAAGTTTTAAATTATTTTATAAGTAATGATTTGTGAATTTTTTCACATATATTTGATTTTTCTTATTTGATGTAATGATGGTATAGATTTTATTAATAACATGTCTATGAACAATTTTCTGCCATAATGATTTTAAGTTTTAATATACCTCTGAATCCTATTTTATAATATTACAGAATTTTCCACCAAAATCCATTGGGGAAATGTGACTTCATATTTATTCCTTTGTACACATTTTCTAGTTATGCATAGTGATTAGATGGGTACTTCATGTAAATGAATTGGATTCCACTAACTTTTTTGTTTTTTTCTAAATTATAGTTCATCTATCCTGTGAATGATTATTTCAGCAATGTTTGAAATAATTCTAATCCACAATGTCACAATGTTCTTAACTCTGAGTCTTAATAGAGATTTAAAATTTCCTCTAACAGAATTGTAAATGTTTTTCAATGTTTTCCATTAATATTGTGGAAAAGTAAAGAGAAAAAACTGCCGCTTCTTCCTTTGAAATGTACCTTTGGATTTGACTTATTTCCAGGATTTTTAAATTAGAAAACATATTTTTGGCCACATATATATATATGTGTGTGTGTGTGTATACATATGTATATTTTTCCATGAAATTTTTCTGATAATAAGGTAAGCATCATTTTGAATTTACAGCTTTTTCTCCACACATGCACCTTTTACTTTATTTATTTGGGGGTATTCTCTCCATTGAGAACATCTCCATTTTACTGTCTTGTTTTTGATGTAGTTCTCAAGGGTGTGTGTGAACTTCTGAATGGATTTTCCACAGCAGCAGTTCCACTCCCATTACTTTTAATGAGGTTTTTACTTTAACAATCATGATTGCCATTTTAATGCAGTCTTCCCTAAAACATTTTGACTCCCAAAACAACCTCTTCTTAATTAATAGAAATTATGAATGTCTTATTATATTACATGGAAATGATAAGGCAGGTATTTTCTAATATATTTTGTTTCTGCATTATATATTTTTTATATATAAGATGGAGTACTGTTTATTGTACTTGAATTTCTATTTCATAGACTCAAAGCTGATTCATTTTCTTTTTTGTTGCTTGTTGATGGTGGCTTATAGTTGATTATTTGCTCCTGAAAGGCTCATTTTGATAATATGGAAAAAGATTTTAATCTTATGAGAAACCACAACTTTGGCAAATATGCAAAAATTAAAGTCTACAAAAGAAAAAAAATAAAGAAGTTCCTCAATTTCAAATTAAGTGCTGATGGTTTTGATGATGGGATCATGGATGTCTCTGTGTCATCTGATGGACCCTCAATGGAGAACCCACACTACACTCGATAGTGCAGTAGCCTAGCAAATCATGGTAACTCTGCAGGGGCCACATCCATTATACCAAGGGAATGAATGCTGTATTTTAAAACACTGAGGTGAGGGAGTTTTGTGATGTAGGATTGGTGAGGGAACGGCAATACTGTTTTTTCTGTATCCTTTCTCTTTCTGTACTTTATAACCTTGTTATAACCATGCTATTTAACTGTTCCATGACTATTTATAGCTCATCTCTTAACAGGGAATAATGAGTTCCTAACTTACAAGTTCATAGTGAATTTTCAATACAAAGGACCATGTAAAGAGTGTAGAAGGTAATTGATTAGGTAAAGGGGAAAATATTAACTTTGAAATGGAGGTACCTGGTATATCCTACTTTATCCATGTCATGAAGGTAAATATCATCAGTGATGTCATGTGGATATCATACACCCCAGATACAATATGACTGGAAGGGTACTTCACATTTGTTGGATGCTTTACAAAAATCCTTGACACTGATAGAAGCAGTAAAACAAAACAAAACAAAACAAAACAAAAACCCAACGACAACAAAAAAAGGCGAGATTGGCGAATTTCTATAGCATCCTGACCAGGACACTACAAGACTCTCAAGGTCATAAAAAACAAATCAATACTAAGAAACTGCCATGACAGAGGAGAGTGGGGATATATGATGACAAATTTCAATGTGGTACCCTTGATTAGATCTCAGACACAGGAAGAGGCCATTAATGGAAAAACAGGCAAAGCTAAATAAAATCTAGTGTTTAGTTAATGGTAGAATATTTGCCACTTTTTTCACTTTGGCTATTATAATGTAAGGTATTAACAGTGTGGGAAACTCTGTGAGAGGTATATGGTAGTTCCCTGTACTGTCTTTACCACTTTTCTGTAAATCTAAAGGTATTCTAATTTTTTTTTCTTTTTCAAGTTTATTTTAAAACCCAAAAAATAATACATTCTTAACTGCTGAGTGACAATGCTAGGTATGGATATTCTATAGAGAGATCCTCTTTATTGAGGTAGTATATCATATAGCATAACAACATATCTGTTCAAAGCTAAATTGGAAGTTCTTAAAATGCTTATAAATGGATTAATTTCAACTTTATATTGGGAAGATAGTTCAGCTGGTTGCAGAATGCTATTTAGCAGTTATTTACATTCTGTACTATGCCTGATCATTCTCTTAACTGAATTGCTACCCACCCCATCCAGCTACTTGTTCTGATTCATATTGCTTGTTCTTTTTCCTTATTGGGTACTGGTTATTTTGCTGGACATTACAGTCTGTGCTGAATATTGTATGTTGAAAATTATTGCATATAAAATAATTGTTACATAAAATAAAACATGAGAACTAGGGCAGTACAATGGTGGCTCAGTGGCAAAATTCTCACCTGCCATGCTGGAGACCAGGGTTTGATTCCTGGAGCCTGCCCATGCCCAAAAATACAAAAATACAAAAATTAAATAAAACGTGAGAACTAGAATGATGCTATTATTCTCCAAAGAGGATTTTCACTTGTTTCTATAGGATCCTAAAGCACAAGAAGTCACCCCATGAAAGATTTTTTTTTCTGCCCAACTCAAAGCATTTAAAGAATGGATTGTTTTCTCCTTGTGAACACTGATCTTTGATTGCAGCATTTTGGAGTTATGGTTCAGCTTGGAGTGAGGTTTTCTTTCCTCCTAGTCCTGGGCACAGAAATCTGACATTTATCTTTCTAGGCCTAGCAAACCTATCAAAATTATAGTACACCCTCTCATCCTTTGAGGCTCTACTTCCAGATTGGCAAAATTCCAGGGAAAAGAAGTCCTGAGTATTTTCCTTAGGCCTTCCTGGCCTCAACTGAATCTTGGCCCATTCTTTTTCTTACTTTCAGGGGATATCTGATTCTTTTATTTATTCATTTGTTTATTGGTATTTTTAGCTGGTTTCAATGGTCTTCAGTCAAGCAGTTCTAAAACCCTTTAGACTTTCACTAAATCCTAGTTTTCTTTGCATAAAACATGCAAAGTGGAAAGAAAAGAAAAGAAAACATGCTCAAAAATTAGGAAGCAAGTAAGAAATCCAAAACTCCAATTAGATAAAGACAAGCACAATAATAAAAGGTGAGTCAAATTTTACTTATGAATATATACAAAATTCCAAGTTAAATTATTATCTCACTTAAACTACATTATTATTACTTTTCTTTGCATGGGCAAGCACCGGGAATCAAACCTGGGTCTCTGGCATGGCAGACAAGAACTCTGTCTGCTGAGCCACCATGACCCACCCTACATTATTTTTTAAATGAGATTTCATTATAAATAAATGCAAAGCATTTCAACACTAAAAATTGTCTAAAGTAGTTTACTATATCAATGGACCTCTTGAGAGTAATCCTTTAATAAAGTAATAAAGTAAATGCCAAGAGTGAATATAAAAGAATATAAAACAAGTTCCCAAAATCTGATAGCAAATATTCTTAAAAGAACATTTTAGGCACATTTCAATTAAGATTGGAATCAAGTAAACTCTATTACTGTGACGAGACCTTTCCAAAACAATATTTCAAGAAATATAAAATGTGTTACTGCAGTTGCAAGACAAAACACTAAACAAAATCCATGCAAGAACTACTAACACAATTGTGTATTAAGAAAGATTACTGATTCAACCTAACCAAATAAATTGTATTTCTCTATGCCAGAGAACATAATATAAGAAATATATGTTTCTGATAAGCAATAAAATAGTGCCCGATTTTAAGCTAATGAGCAATTACTAATACCAGTAATTATTCAGAAAAAATATCTGAAATGATTTAAGATTTTAAAATAAATCTGAATACATGAGGACATACACTTTTTTCAGGCTTAAGATAACCTAAAGGTGTTGTGCTGTTTTGAATCTATGGTGGACCCCAGAAAAGCCATGTCCTTTAATCCTCATTTGATATTGCTGGCTGGGAGCTTTTTGATTGTTCCCATGGAGATGTGACTCGCCCAATTGTGGGTATTAACTTTTAATTAGAGGGAGATGTGACTGCACCCATTCCAGGTGAGCCTTGACTGGAATCCTTTAAAAGGTGAAACATTTTGGAGAGAGTTCTTTTTTAGAGCCACGAAAATGATGAGAGCCAGAGCCTGTGCTTTCCAGAGACCTTTAGAGATGAATAAGGAATATGTTCCTGCAAGAGCTTCATGAAACGAGAAATTGGAGAGAAAGCTAGCAGACATCATGTTTTCCGTGTGCCTTTTAAGTTGAGAGACAAAGTCTGAACTTCGTCAGCCTTTCTTGAGTGAAGGTAGCTTCTTCTTGGTGCCTTAATTTTTATAGGCTTGCTTTAATTGGGACATTTTCACAGTCTTAGAACTGTAAACTAACAACTTATTAAATTCCCCTTTTTGAAAGCCATTCTGTTTCTGATATATTGCCTTCTGGCAGCTAGCAAACCAGAACAGATGTTTAATTATAAGCATATTAATTTTTGCCTAATCAATCTGGCATTCAATGCCATTTTAATCAAAATTTTAATTGGGTAAAATAAATATTTATGAATTGATAAAGAAATTTTGAAAAAGAAGGAAAATAAAAGCAAACTTAACTTACCCTATCAGATAATGAGACATTCTATAAGGATACAGCAGTAATGAAAATAATTTAAGAAATATACCTAGACAGTGACAACAAATCATTTTGTGGTCTTAGGGTAGGAAAGGCCTTCTTAAAATGTGTGCCAAAAATGTGTGCCAAATATGAAAAAGACATATCAGGAAAGAAACTCAAAAGAGAAATGACAAAAATAATCAGATCTCATAAATGGACCCTGACTTGCTAACATGTGCTTGACTAAATATTTAAAGTACGTAGGAGTAAGTACAAATTTATAACTATCAGTTTGACATAGGATAAAGTATTATAGACTTAGAGTGAATGAAGACATAAGGAGCCAGTGAATTCCTGTGTCAGCTATGAAAGCATTTTCAAACAACGTAACAGAAGTTACTGAAATTAAGTATGTTCATAAAACAAGAACCAAGAAGTCCCCATCTGTGGTGGGTATCAAAGAATATTTCAAGAACAAGTCCACAATAAGACATGTACAAGTCGGTTTATTATAGTACCATTGATGGTGAAACAGAGTTGACAGTAAAATATTAAGTATCTATTCAGATGTGCTAACCTAAGAACACTGATGAATAGAGAGATTTTGTAATTTCCCTAAGGTCATATTCACTATTAATGGTGGAGCTACTACAATTTCTGTCATATCATTTAAGAGATTTCACTTTTAAACAAAGCTCTATAAGAAAATGGGTTGTATAAAAGAAGTAAAGATAATGAAAACTATAGCAGAATACCATTTATATAAGTAAAACTAAATATACACTCAAGCCAATAATTGGTGTTATCTTAAGACACAAAATCTGTGGTGCTTTGTTACAGCAGCAATAAGAAACTAATATACCTAGCTAGTACCGAGGCCACTTTCTAGTTTTATCTCATAATGTCCAACTTTATTATTCTGTCCAACTTATTCTGTCTCAACTCAATAATTTGGAATATTCTTAGGTTATCATAGATTTATTTTGATTATGTACTCAAATGAAGCCTCCTGAGGTCTCCTCATGCCTGCATTAAATTTGACATTTGTAACGGCCAGTGAAAGTTCCCATCCCGTGAAACCGCGTCATGTGATGCCGCAGAAGTTGTATCTCTCTTTAATATACACCCAGGAAACATGCATTTGCTTTCAATACTGCAACATTTTTACTGATAATTGAATAGATACTAATGCATGATGATGAACCCATAACTGCTCCAACCTTAAAAAGAGTCTGAGATAATACCTAAAATTACCTCGTTGATATTTCATAATTGTATACTTAATGAAAGAAATGTGAAGAAATAATAGCTTGCTTAAAGCAGAATGTCTCTTGAACATTGTCACATTGTCTGGCATATATTAGAGATAAAAATATTAACTGCTAACTGAAAAATCTATGACTTTTTCAGAAAAATTAGTTTAGAAAATTCACATCATAAATCTGCATCATTTCTATTATTTCAGTTCACACATAAGAGAAGAACATGTTGTTATAATTACAACCATTATGGATGTGAATGATGTTATTTTCTTATCCATCATTTGGAGCTAAAAAAAAAAGAGCAATGTAGAGTTTCACCTGAGTTAATACTAATGCATTTAGAATAGATGGATACTAAATTAAATATTATACGAATTTTCATTAAATAACCCTGGAGCTGCTTTTTCAAAATATTGCCATTTTAGTTAGTTGTAATAAATGTCTCTGTTATTTATTTATTTATTTATTTATTTATTTATACATTTGAAGGGCAGGCATGGGGAATCAAACCTGTTATTTTTTGATATCCATAAATATGGATAAAGTTCTAAATTTAGAGTTAGAAGAAATATGATGTACTACTTTAACCCATTTTTTGAGTATACAAATTGGCAGAATTTCTCTTTAAAAGCAATTACTTTGTAAGAAAGAAAATTTAAATTGAAAGTAAGTAGGTACAGACTTGTCTTTATGTTTGAGTGTCATGAGTATCTAGGATATTAGGGAATACCTGGAGAATGTTTATTTCCTAACGAATATTCAATATCATACCATGTGCTAGATACTTATCTAGTTGTTTTAGATTGCACATACCAGATCAAGGTTATAGACAAACATACAAATGGATGGAAAGATTAAGTAAGAGAACAATTAAAGGTCTAAAGAAGCCAGAGAGCCCACAAAGCAACTTCTTGGGTAAATGCAATCTTTGGAAATCATTTGTTAAGGAATTGAAAACACATTCTTCTATTCCATTCCTCTATTTCTGTCAGGAGTCCAGGGGAGCCCTAAATGGTTTTCTTTAACTTAATTTTTTCAGATTAAGATTCCCTAGACTTCTTAGGTAGGGCGAATGCATGTCTCAAATGCGTATCCCAAAATTCCATGAAGAAAAGACTATGGTTTTAAACTCTTTTGCCATATTCTGTCTTTTAAAATTTTGTTTTTCATCACCTGGAATTTAGGAAAAGAATGTATCATAGTTTAGGATATCTCTCTGACTGTGGGCTAATTTGTGTGTATGTGTGTGTGTGTGTATTTGTACTTATTCACTAAAGTGCTAGCCTTTCAGGCGGTCTCTGTGTAAGTGGGTGTTTTAGTTTGCTAGAGTGCTCAAAGCAGATATCATCAAATGATTTGGCTCTAAACAATGGGAAGTGATTAGCTTGCATTGTGAGACTGAGAATGTCCAAATCAAGGCATCAAAAATGCAATGCTTTCTTCCCAAAGACCAGCTGCTGGCAAGCTTTCGGTCATCTGCCACATGCCTAGGGAATCACCATGTCCTGGTGATCTCTTCCTTCTCTTCCAGATTTCATTGCTTTCAACTTCTTGCATCTCCGGCTTGTCTCTCTCTGTATTCATCCTATTTATAAAGGACTCCAGTAAGAAAAGACCCACCCTGGGCCAATCCTTAACTGAAGTAACCTCATCAAAAAGGTCCTACTTAAAATGGTTTACACCACTGGTTTACACCCCAAGAATGGATTAGCTTTGAAGCTATGACTTTCTGGGGTGGAGACAGTTCAGAATCGCCACAGTGGGTGATCTCAGTTCCAATTGCCTCCACCCGTCCTTGCATATACCAAATGACTGATCATTGCTGCATGGTTTCTGTAAAACCTCCAACTCATTTTAATCCTAGTATGTTCATCCATCTTCGAGTAGTTCAAATCCTAAATTAAATTTACCACTCTGATTTTAAATTAACTCTAATTTTTGGCATCCTCATCTGCAAATTTTCACTTTCTCTCAAATTCAGAAGTAGACTGATTAGGGAAGTTTTTGTATTTATCCAGTATATATAAACTATAGATATATTACCCTCAGTTTTAGGCTGAATTGTGATTAATAACTTTAGTACAGGATTGTAAAATTTAGTCAGATAAAAATAGCAGTATAACTATATAGCTTTTATCATATAACCATGTGATTGTAAAAACCTTGTGACAGACATTCCCTTTATCCAGTATATGAGTAGATGGATAATAAAATAAAGACATAATGAAAAAATAACCCAATAATAATAGGTCTGGAATGTGGGAAAAAATACCCCTACATAAACCATGAACAATATTACTATTTTAATAATCTTTCATCAATTGTAACAAATATAACAACTGTAAAAAATTAGTAGAACTAAACAAAAATATTATCAACTGTAACAAATTTTTCACACCAATGCAAGTGTTGGTGTTGGGATAGTGTGTGGGAATCCTGTATTTTATGCATGAATGTTCTGTGAACCCACAACTTTTCTGATAATTTTT
>PVIY010063373.1:0-10520 GCA_004026745.1 Myrmecophaga tridactyla | reverse complement strand
AGATTTAGCATCACTAATTGCAGAAGACACTCCCCTTTGGCTGATTACAAATGGAATCAGCTGTGGATGCAGCTGACGTGATCATGACCTAATCCTATGAAATGTCCTCATTGCAACAGACAGACCAGCGCTTGCCCAATCAGATAAACAGGTACCACAACTTGGCCAAGTTGACACGTGTCCCTAACCATGACAGGCATCATGGGACCTCCTTTCAGCTTTACCCTAGGAAGCCTCTGTTTTCTCAATCATACATCACAGTATTTTCTGGTTTACTCCCTCATTTTCCTGGAGCATCTCCTCCAGTAGCTTCCTACACTCGATACATGGACAGCAAAATTTTCAGCTCTGTTTTTCTATCAGGTGTGAGTTTGGGTAAATGACTCCATGTTTCTGAAACACAGTTTCCTATTCATAATATGGGAATCAATAGCTTTTTTGGCCTCATAGGATTGTTGTGAGAGTGGAATGGAATGATGCACATTAATGAAGTAATGCACTTAAACTCCATTCTGTACTTAATAAATGTCAGCTCTTATTGTTAGAAATAAATGAAACAGAAGATGATGATGATTTTTAAAATCTTAGCTATTATTTGAAAAGTACTATATACACACACTTTATTAAATTAAAAGAGAAGCCTCTTGTTTATTCCACGTCTAGTATTAGAGGAAGGAGCTGGTTCTAGACCAACCTTGCCACTAAGAACACAGAAAAGCTGGATATAATAGCTATTTGAAGGCAACATAAAATTCTCAAGGTCATGTGGAATTGTAGCACCGAGATTTGAGATAGGAGAGCATCCAAGACATTTGGAGCTATGTTTACCTTTAAGGTAAAGAGTTTAAGAACTGAAGCAGAGCTTTCAACATACTCTTGAGTTTGGACAGTATATAATGTAGTTCAAAGTCTCGAAACCCATTGCTCCTCCCCACCCCCAGCCTTTTGGTTGAGACTCTCCAGAACCATAATTCAGAAGTTAGGGTAAAATGGAAATAAACTAGAATTCTTCAGAACTGAGTCCATTTTGTGAATGAATTGAACTTTAACAACACAAACCCTTGTTTGCCCACATTAATCACTGGGTTAAAGTGATCTGTTCCTCCGAAACATAAATGCAAATGTCCTAAACAAATTCATTAGCTAATGGAGCTCCATGATATAGACCAAGAATTGTACACCATGACACATCAGCATTATTCCAGCCATTCCACTGAAATGACTGATATTGCATGTTCTGATGATGCCAAGTGTGGGCAAAGATGCGGGATACCTGGTGTCCTCATGCTGTGAGTGTGAGCATGTAAATTTGGACAGTTTTGGAACATCGTTGGAGTATTTGCTGAGATCAGAAATATGCTTATATTTCACTCCTGGTGAATTATAAGTGCTCACGTGTTCCAAAAGGTACAGGCTGGTTCCTAGATAACTTATTTGTGATAGCCCCAAACAGTACACAACCTAATGTCGATCAATAGTTGGTAAGATAAATAAAGCCTGCTGTTGTCACATTACCATGGAGTATTCTAACATTGAAGGTGAATGGACTTCTTCTCTACAAAACTTGGGTGGATCTCACAAACACATTAGGCAAAAGAAGGCAGTGATGAGAGAGCACATGCTGTATAATTCTACATGTATGAGATTTAAAACCAGACAAAACTATTCTAGAGGGGGGAGAGGTCAGGACAGTGGTGAATTCTGGGTAGTAGCCAAGGGTGATGAGCGATTTTTTATCTGGGAGACTGTCACTAATTTAGTTCTAATACGAGAGGTGGTTCACCATTTGTGTTCACTTTGTACCCTAAAGACTTTTGCTCTTTAATTTGTGTGTCATTCTTTTTTTCATCCTCTGTGTTTTGGGAATTTATTTTCAAATGTCAGGCATTTGAGAGCAGTTGTCTGGCATGAGCTCTAAGCCTACCATTTTGATTATGGTACTCTCCTAAAAATCCATAAGAACCACTCACAAATCAGTGATTCTCCACAACTTGCAATAGGGGCAACATCTTAAAATATTATCATATAATTTTCTTTAAATGTAATTGTATCAAGATATACAATCATCTGATGTTTACATTCACTTGCTCACACTATCATTACACAGTTGTACATACATCCCCATGATCAAATTTAGAACATTTTCATTACTCCAGAAAAGAAACAAAAAGAAAACCTAAATCACTCCATATCATTTATCCCCATTTATTATTTACCCATAATATTGTTGTGGTACATTTGTTAGTATTGATGAAAGAATATTAAGATATTACTGTTAACTATAGTTCATAGTTTGCAATAGGTACATTTCCCCTATATACCCCTCTATTATTTGCCTCTATTATTGAGTAACTTGTAACAGCAATGTACATTTGCTTTAGTTCATGAAAGAACTTGTTAATATTTGTACAGATAATCACTGACATTGTCCACTACAAGATTCACTTATCTTCCCATGTTTTAACCTTGAACTTTCCTTTTGGTAATCTACATGACTCTCAACTTCCATTTTCTATCACACTCACACACCATTCAGCACTGTTAATTATTCTCATAGTAATGTGCTACCATAACATCTGTCTATTTCCAAAAGTTTAAGTTCCCCTCATGAAACATTCTATACATATTAAGCAACTGCTCCCCATTCTTTAGTCTCATTCTGTATCTTAGTAGCCTATATTCTACATTCTAAGTCTATCTGTTTACTCATTATAATTAATTTGTTTCAGTGAGATCATACATATTTGTCTTTTTGTGTCTGGCTTATTTCACTTAACATAATAGCCTCAGAGTTGATCTATTTTGTTATCTGCTTCAGGATTTTATTCCTTCTTACTGCTGAATAATATTCCATCATACATATATGCCTCATTTTTTTATCCATTCATCTATTGATGGACACTTGGTACGTTTTCATGTTAAGGAAATTGTGGTGGTTTGTGTATGTTATACTTTCATAGAATATTTACCAGATACAGCAGAAAAATCACGATGGAGAAATTTATGAAATAGGTGAAGATGTCCCCTCTTTCTTTAATAGTGCTCGCCAAAAGTTGTCCCCAATTTAAAATATGTTGCTTTTCTTTCCCTCACTATATATGTAAAGAAGGGCATAGATATATATATATGTATTTTTTTTATCCAAATGGCGGCACACTGTTCTGCACTTTGCCTCCTTCAAAGAGCAATATATCTTGAGGATCATTCCCTGCAGATAAAAATAGCTGATCCCTTCTTTTTACTTGTTGTACTGCTCCCCACGCACCCACCACACTGCTTTCAACCACCCCCTACTGAGTAGTAATCAGGTGCCAATTCCTTGTGACTACCACTAGGTGTTGCAATGAACATCTCTGGATATATTCATTTTCCACATGTGTGTATAAGTCAGAGGCATTCCTACAGGTGGGGTTTCTGGATCAAAGTGAGTGAATTTTCAATTCTAGTACCAGTGCTACTTTTTAAAAATGCATTCTATATGAAAAAATATTGGCAAAATTTACATTTTTCCAAAGAAATAAGCACACAATCAATAAGCACATGAGAAGATGTTCAACATCATTAATCACTTGGGGAATGCAAATCAAACCACTGCACACCCCCCTGGAGGGTTATTATTAAAAAAAAAAAAAGGTAATTAAGTGCTGGTGAGGATGTGGAGAAACAGTGAATCACTGCTGAAATGTAAAATGGTGCAGCCACTGTGGAAAATTTTGGGGGTTCTTCAGAAATACTATATCTTCCAGCAAGTCCCCTCCTAGGTATAGAAAGCAGGGGCTAAACCAGCTACTTGTACACCAATGTTCGGGGCAGCAGCACTTCCCAGAGTCAAAACGGGAAACAACCCATATGTCCAATATGAATGAGCAAACAAAATGTGCTCTGTCTATGCAACAGAGTATTTTTCAGACTTAAAATGAAGATGCCATAATGTGGATAAACCTTGAATAATACACTGAGGGAAAATAAGCCAGACTCAAAAAGACAACATTGTATGGTTTTCCCTTATATGAAATACTTGGCATGAGCAAATTCATAGAGACAGAAAGTAGGTTACAGGATACCAGGAGCTGGGGAGAAGAGAGAATAGAGTATTAATGATTTATGGATACAGAGTTTCTGTTTAGGATGATGAAAATGTTCCCACTTGGATAGAGATGACATCAGTACATTGTGACTGTCCTTAATGCCACCGAATAGCAACCTCAAAAATTACCGAAATGGCCAATTTTATGTCATGGCTGTCTGACCATAACAAAAAGGAATCTAGGTAATGAAAGAGGGTGGGAGTTGTAGCAGGACTGGGAGGGCGTGGGTGACGGGCTGCTTTTCCTTCCTCAGGGCCTGTCAGATATCGTGAACTGCAACGTGCTGTCCATGGTCCAGGTGAGGCAGGGGTCGGGAGTCTGTGACTCAGGCCTGTGGAGCTCCGAGTACTTGGATGGTCCCGGCCCCACCCCAGCACCCACACTGGGCCTGGCACAGAGTGGGTGTCTGTGGATATGCCCTGAGTGAAAGCTGGGGGTGAGGGTCTCTGGGAGCAGGTAGGAGGATGGGAAAGGAACGACTCCCACTCACTACGCTTCTCTCCAGATGACCCGCATCATCCTGCCCCAGATGGTCACCAGGTGAGCACAGCCTCCCTCTCTCCTGGGCTTGGCCCTCCACCCACCCTCCCACCACATCCCCGTCCCCCTCCAGGCCTTTCCATTCCCCAGCTGTCCCATTCACGTTTCCAGCTCTTCCCTGTCCCTCTGAGCATCTCAGATCTGGTGTGGGCATCACCAGGACTCTCTCCTCCCACCCATGTGCTTCCTCCTGCAGGGGCAGGGGCGTCATCATCAACATCTCCTCCGTGACTGAAAACGGCCCCACACCCTTCCTAGCTGTCTACGGAGCCACCAAGGTACCCGCTCAGACCCCACAGACCCAAGGCCTGGGCTAGATGGGATGCGGGGCGGGATGCTGCACAGGGAAGTTTCTTGGTCCCTGGACTCTCCCTCTCCTTCTTCCACAGAACTTTGTGGGAAACTTCTCGGGGGCGGTGGCAGCCAAATACCTCTCTCAGGGGGTCACCATGCAGATGCTGACAGTGGGGGTGGGACCCTATAGGAACTGGGGGAGGAGTCCGGATGCAAGGGGGCCCCTATCTATTATGGGTTGTAGGGAGCTTAGAGACAGTGGAGGCTCTTGGAGGCAGAGTCCAGCAGTGCCAGGAGCGCCAGAAGGCGGGGTCCCAGAAAGGAGCAGGACTCCCGATGGTTTCGGTGGCACCATGTCAAGGAAAAAGAGGTCTCCTTGAGGGTCGGGGCCCCAGAGGGGGTGAAGCTGGGAGATGTGGCTGAGAAGGCCCCAAATACAAGGAATGCGAGCGTAGTGGTGGGGAGGGGCGTTTGGAGAAGGCCTGGGGTGCGGTGGGGAGTTCTTTCCTTTACCCCCTTCCCCACCAGACGGTGAGCCCCCTGTTTGTCTCCACAAACATGACCCGCAACCTGAGACCTGGGCTGCTGGTGCCCGGTGCTGAAGACTTTGCTCGGCAGGCCTTGGGCACCCTGGGCCTCTCCTCCCCCAACTCCGGGTGCCTCAGCCGTGCTGTGCAGGTGCCCAGCAGGCAACCTGGGGTGGAGGGCTGGGTGGGTTTCCCTGGTGCAGTGGGGTAGAGATGCCTGGAGGAGGGGAGGCCCCTACCCAGCTCTAAGGGTGGAGTTGGGGGAGGGGTAGGCCAAGGTCAGCTGCTCCCTGATTCTTGGTATTACTCCTTTCCAGAGTTTCATGCTGCATGTCTTTTTGTTCAATCTTTTTTTCCGAAGTCAGCTGTCAGTCAGGTTGGTGTCTCTCATTTTGTGGTCATCTGAGGTAGAGGGAAACTAAAGAACCTGGGGAGGATGCGGCAGGCTGGGCCGTTTGTCAGCCATCTCCTCTTCAGTCCAGCGCAGGGCTGGGACAGCTGACAACCACGTCCTGCACGTCGGAATAGACAGGCAGACAGACCAACGGACCCTGAATACCTGTATATTTGAGTGACAAGGATGGTACTTCAAATCTCAGCCGGAACGATGGGGTTTTTGGTGTGCGGTGCTGAGACAGCTCTATAGTCATTTGGAGAAAAGCAACCATTAAAAGCACATAAAATTGTGATGGTGATGATTGTGCCAGTTTGAGAATATAGGAAAATACACTGAAGCAAACACTTAAAACAGGTGAATTTTATAGTAGGCCAATTATATCTGAATCAAGGTAATTTTTAAAAAAGTTATAGAACCCTCCCACAATAAAAAGAAACGTAAACTGTATTATTGTTTCCCTTCATTAGAGAAGGGGGAGTGGTAATCTAATATGTTCAGAATGTATCATGAGATTGAACTTAAAATGTTTGCAAATAGATGTGTGGTGAGGGGAGCTTGTTAGTGGAAATATAACGAATAGTGCTGTATTATAGGTAATTTTGGTTGAAAGGCATTATTTAGATTTGTGTATGTCACTGATTAACTCTACAGATTTAAATAGGCTCTTGCATGAACTGGTTCAAATGTATGACGTGGTACAAAGAGTCAACAATGGAGTGGTATGTGGAGGTGGAAATACCTACTGCAAGCTATGGACTGTGCTAACAGTAATACCTTAAAATTCTTTCCTCAACAGTAACTACTGCACCATATCAATACTAGGGGTCAGTAATGGGCAGATAAGTGACATGGGATGTATTGGGTTTTCTTTTTTGGTGCCTATCTGATAATTTTCTTTTTGAAGTAATGAAAATCGTGTAACAGTGGGTCTGATGAGGATGATTGCACAATTTACTGATGATACTGTGAGATATTGAGGGTAAAATCTGGATGGAATATATGATATAAATGAATGTATCAATAAAATCTGGAAAAAATGCATCTGGTTCTCACATCATGCACCAACATAAACTTCAAATGAATCATAAATCTCCATATAAATAAGGCAACACAAGGACTGAAAGAATTCATAGGTGAATTTCTTTTGATTTTGGCCATGAATCTAATTATGATTTAAAAATAAAAGCAACAGCAAAAGAACCACTAAGGAACACTGACCTCTAGTTAAAGCTGTGCAGCCTGCATTGGTTAGGGATGTGGACTGGTGTCTGCAGCTTATTCTGAAATGCAGTGGAAAGTGAGAGGAACTAATGGATGGAGAAGGAAATGGAAGGAGGGAAGAGAAATGTGAGAAAACATGTTAATGGTAGAATCTAGGTGGTAAGGTATATGAGAATTAACTGTACAATTCTCTCACCTTTTCTGAATGTCAGAAATTTTTCATGATAAAATATTGGGGGAAAATCCACGAGCTATGAGGTAGGTTTTTAAATAAAACCGCTTAAACACATTTAGAAATGGCTTACCAAAAAAGGATGCCATACCCAAACAAAACTGTGACTATTTAAGTGAGAATATTCACAGCTTCCATCACATGAAAAATCTTCATCTCCTTTATATAGCAGCATTATTTACAATTGCAAGGAGATGGAAACAGCCAAAATGTCCATCAACAGATGATTGGCTAAACAAACTGTGGTATATACATACGATGGAATATTATGCAGCTTTAAGACAGAATAAACTCATGAAGTATATAACAACATGGATGGAACTTGAGAACATTATGCTGAGTGAGACTAGCCAAAAACTAAAGAACAAATACTGTATGGCCTCACTGATATGAACTGACATTAGTGAATAAACTTGGACTATTTCATTGATAACGGAGACCATCAGGAGATAGAAATAGGGTAAGATATTGGGTAATGGGAGCTGAAGGGATACAGACTGTGCAACAGGACTGGATACAAAAACTCAGAAATGGACAGCACAATACTACCTAACTGTATTATATTTATGTTAAAACCCTGAATGAAGCTGCATGTAAGAATGATGGAGGAGTGCTGGGGACATAAATGAAATCAGAAAGAAAGATAGATGTTAAAGATTGAGATGGTATAAACTAGGAATGCCTAGAGTGTACAATAATAGTGAAATGTAAAATGTACAAATTTTAAAATTGTTTTTACATGAGGAAGAACAAAGGAATGTCATTATTGCAGGGTGCTGAAAATAGATGGTAATTAATATTTTAAAATGTCACCTTATGTATGAGACTAAAGCAAAAAATGTTTATTTGTTACAAAATTTATATTTTGAGTAGTGCATTTCCTAATATAACTTATGTAGATAGTTTGATTGAATGCCATAAGTACTTGGAATCTTAGGTAGGACATGAGATTTTGTTGCTTTGTCTAGAGTGATGCCCCAATGAATCCCAGAGTGATTCGACCAGTGAGGAGAAAAGCATTTGCAAAGTCCCCTTTGGGGAATGGTGAGAACGGGTAGAAATGCAACTTTCCCCAGTTGAATTCTTGATATTCTCACAAGCAGTGTGGACAACCGAAGCTATAGGCTGAGCCCCCTGTCTTGGGATTTGTTCATATGAAACTTAACCCCACAAGGATAGGCCTTAAAATCTAGGCCTAAGAGTCACCCCCAAGAGAGCCTCTTTTGTTGCTCAGATGTGGACTCTCTCTCCAGCCAACATGATGAACAGTCTTGCCACCCTCCCCCTATCTATGTGGGACATGAGTCCCAGGGGTGTAGACCTTCCTGGAAACGTGGGACAGAGATTCTGGAATGAGATGAGACTCAGCATCGAGTGATTGAGAAAAACTCTAGAATGAGCTGAGTATTAACATCAAGGGATTGAGAGAAACTTCTCTACCAAAAGGGGGAAGAATGAAGTGAGACAAAGTGTCAATGGCTGAGAGATTCCAAACAGAGTGGAGAGGTTATCCTGGAGGTTATTCTTACGCATTAAGTAGATATCACCTTGTTGTTCAAAATGTAGTAGAGAGGCTGGAGGGAACTGCCTGAAAATGTAGAGCTGTGTTCCAGTAGCCATGTTTCTTGATGATGACTGAACAATGATATAGCTTTCACAATGTGACTCTGTGATTGTGAAAATCTTGTGTCTGATGCTCTTTTTATCTACCATATCAACAGACAAGTAGAACATATGGAATAAAAATAAATAATAAGGGGAAAATGTTAAAATAAATTTAGTTTGAAATGCTAGTGATAAATGAAAGCAAGGGGTAAGGGGTATGGTATGATAATCTTTTTATTTTCTGTTATCATGCCTGTTTCTTTATTGATCCTCTGTCTAGATGTTCTGTCAATTGATGAGAGTGGTGAATTGAAGTCTTCAACTATTATGGTAGATATGTCTATTTCCCTTTCCAGTGTTTGCAGTGTTTGCCTCATGTATTTTGGGGCATTCTGGTTCGGTGCACAAATATTTATGATTGTTATATCTTCATGTTGAATTGTTCCTTTTATTAGTACATAGTATCCTTCTTTGTCTCTTTTAACTGTTTTACATTTGAAGTCTAATTTGTTGGATATTAGAATAGCTACTCCTGCTGTTTTCTGGTTGTTATTTGCATGAAATATCTTTTCCCAACCTTTCACTTTCAACCTATGTTTATCTTTGGGTCTAAGATGTGTTTCCTGTAGACAGCATATAGAAGGATCCTGTTTTTTAATCCATTCTGCCAGTCTATGTCTTTTGATTGAGGAGTTCAATCCATTAACATTTAGTGTTATTACTGTTTGGGTAGTACTTTCCTCTACCATTTTGCCTTTTGTATTTTATATGTCATATCTAATTTTCCTTCTTTCTACACTCTTCTTCACACCTCTCTCTTCTGTCTTTTTGTATCTGTCTCTAGTGCTCCCTTTAGTATTTCTTGCAGAGCTGGTCTCTTGGTCACAAATTCTTTCAGTGATTTTTTGTCTGAAAATGTTTTAATTTCTCCCTCATTTTTGAAGGACAATTTTTCTCTGTATAGAATTCTTGGTTGGCAGTTTTTCTCTTTTAGTAATTTAAACATATCATCCCACTGTCTTCTTGCCTCCATTGTTTCTGCTGAGAAATCTACACATAGTCTTATTGGGTTTCCCTTGTATGTGATGGATTGATTTTCTTTTGCTGCTTTCAAGATCCTCTCTTTCTCTTTGACCTCTGACATTCTGACTAGTAACTGTCTTGGAGAACGTCTATTTGGATCTATTCTCTTTGGGGTATGCTGCAGTTCTTGGATATGTAATTTTAGGTATTTCGTAAGAGTTGGGAAATTTTCAGTGATAATTTCTTCCATTGGTTTTTCTCCTCCTTTTCCCTTCTCTTCTCCTTCTGGGACACCCACAACACATATACTTGTGCACTTCATATTATCATTCAGTTCCCTGAGTCTCTGCTCATATTTTTCCATTTTTTTCCCCTTTAGTTTCTGTTTCTTGTCGGATTTCAGATGTTCCGTCCTCCAGTTCACTAATCCTAACCTCTGTCTCTTGAAATCTACCATTGTAGGTTTCCAGTGTTTTTTTCATCTCTTCTACTGTACCTTTCATTCCCATAAGTTCTGTGATTTGTTTTTTCAGACTTTCCATTTCTTCTTTTTGTTTATTCCTTACCTTGCCTTCTTCATATCCTCCCTCAAT
>PVIY010063372.1:0-10520 GCA_004026745.1 Myrmecophaga tridactyla | reverse complement strand
CTTAAGAATAACCTCCAGGTCCACAAAAATAAAGGAAGTAATGAGAGGATACTATGAAAAACTTTTTGCTAATAAATTCGACAATGTAGATGAAATGGACAACTTCCTAGAGGCATGAACAACCCAACATTGACTTGAGAATAAATAGACGACCCCTCAACAAACCAATCACAAGTAAAGAAATTGAATCAGGCATTAAGAAGCTCTCCAAAAAGAAAAATCCAGGACTAGATGACTTCACATGTGAATTCTACCAAACATTCAAGAAAGAATTAGTACCAATCCTGCTTAAACTCTTCAAAAAAAATTGAAGAGGAGGGAAAGCTGCCTAACTCATTCTATGAAGCCAACATCACCCTCATACCAAAGCCAGACAAAGCTATTCAAAAAAAAAAAAAAAAAACTACAGACCAATCTCTCTTACAAATATAGATGTAAAAATCCTCAACAAAATTCTTGCAAATCGAATCCAACAGCATATTAAAAGAATTTTACACCATGCCCAGGTAGGAATCATCCCAGGTAGGCAAGGCTGGTTCAACATAAGAAAATCAATTAATGTAGTACACCATATCAACAAATCAAAACAGAAAACCCACATGATCATCTCAATTGATGCAGAAAAAGCATTTGACAAAATTCAACATCCTTTCCTGCTGAAAAAACTTCAAAGGATAGGAGTAGAAGGGAACTTCCTCAACATGATAAAGGATATACATGAAAAACCCACAGCTAACATCATCCTCAATGGGGAAAAACTGAAAACTCTCCCCCTAAGATCAGGAACAAGACAAGGATGCCCACTATCACCATTGTCATTCAATATTGTGTTGGAAGTTCTAGCCACAGCAATTAGACAAGAAAAAGAAATACAAGGCATCAGAATTGGGAGGAAGAAGTAAAACTCTCACTGTTTGCAAATGATATGATACTTTTTGTCGAAAACCCAAAAAAAAAAAAAAAAACCCACAGCAAAACTACTAGAGCTAATAAATGAGTACAACAAAGTGGCAGGTTACAAGATCAACACTCAAAAATCTGTAGTGTTTCTATACACTAGTAATGAACAATCTGAGGGGAAAATCAAGAAATGAATTTCATTTACAATCGCAACCAAAAGAATAAAATATTTAAGAATAAATTTAACTAAAGACACACAAGACCTACACATAGAAAACTACAAGAAATTGTTAAAAGAAATCACAGAAGACCTAAATAAATGGAAGGGCATACCGTGCTCATGGATTGGAAGACTAAATATAGTTAAGGTGTCAATTCTACCTAAATTGATTTACAGATTCATTGCAATACCAGTTAAAATCCCAAAAACTTATTTTTCAGAAATAGAAAAACCAATAACCAAATTTATCTGGAAGGCCAGGGTGCCCCAAATAGCTAAAAGTTTCCTGAGAGAGAAAAATGAAGTCGGAGGTCTCACAATACCTGACTTTAAGGCATATTATAAAGCAACACTGGTCAAAACAGCATAGTACTGGCATAAAGATAGATATATTGACCAATGGAATCGAATAGAGTTCAGATTTAGACCCTCTCAACTATGGACAATTGATCTCTGATAAGGCAGTCAAGCCAACTCACCTGGGACAGACAGTTTCTTCAATAAATGGTGCCTAGAGAACTGGATAGCCACATGCAAAAGAATGAAAGAGGATCCATATCTCACACCCTATACAAAAATTAACTCAAAGTGGATCAAAGACCTAAACATTAGATCTAAGACCATAAAACTGGTAGAAGAAAATGTAGGGAAATATCTTATAAATCTTATAATAGGAGGCAGTTTCCTAGACCTTATATCCAAAGCACAGGCACTGAAGAAAGAAAGAAAGAAATGGGAACTCCTCAAAATTAAACACTTTGGTGCATCAAAGAACTTCGTCAAGAAAGTAAAAAGACAAACTGAGACTCAGCATCAGGGGATTGAGAAAACCTTCTTGACCAAAAGAGGGAACAGTGAAATGAAACAAAATAAAGTGTCAATGGCTGAGAGATTCCAAACAGAATTGAGAGGTTATCTTGGAGGTTATTCTTATGCATTAAATAAATATCACCTTGTTAGTCAAGATGTAGTGGAGAGGCTGGAGGGAACTGCCTGAAAATGTGGAACTGTGTTCCAGTAGCCATGTTTCATGAAGATGATTTTATAATGATATAGCTTTCACAGTGTGACTGTGTGATTGTGAAACCTTGCATCCGATGCTCCTTTTATCTACTTTATCAACAGACGAGTAAAACATATGAAATAAAGATGAATAATAGGGGGAAGAAATGTTAAAATAAATTTAGATTGAAATGCCGGTGATAGGTGTGGGGGAGGGGAGGGGGTATGGTATGTATGAATTTTTTTCTGTTTTCTTTTTATTTCTTTTTCTGAATAGATGCAAATGTTCCAAGAAATGATCATGATGGTGAATGTGCAACTATGTGATGATATTGTGTATTACTGATTGTATTTGTAGAACGGAATGATCAAAAGTTAGAATGTTTGCGTTTGTTTGTTGTTTTCTTTGGTATTTAAAAAATTTAAAAATTAATAATAAAAAAAAGAAAGTAAAAAGATAGCCTACACAATGGGAGACAATATTTAGAAACGATATATCAGATAAAGTTCTAGTATCCAGAATATATAAAGAGATTGTTCAACTCAACAACAAAAAGACAGACAACCCAGTTACAAAATGGGCAAAAGACTTGAACAGACACTTCTTAGAAGAGAAAATACAAATGGCCAAATGGCCCATGAAAAGATGCTCAACTTCCCTGGCTATTAGGGAAATGCAAATCAAAACCACAATGAGATATCATCTCACACCCACCAGAATGGCCATTATCAATAAAACAGAAAATGACAAGTGCTGGAGAGGATGTGGAGAAAGAGGCACACTTATCCACTGTTGGAGAAAATGTCAAATGGCACAACCCCTGTGGAAGGCAGTTTGGCAGTTCCTCAGGAAGCTAAGTATAGAATTACCATATGACCCGGCAATACCATTGCTAGGTATCTACTCAGAGAACAAAGTCACAAATGGACATTCGCACATCAATGTTTACAGCAGTGCTATTTACAATTGCTAAGAGATGGAAACAGCCCAAATGTCCATCAACAGACAAGTGGCTAAACAAGCTGTGGTATATACATACAATGGAATATTATGCAGCTGTAAGACAGAATAAAGTTATGAAGTATATAACAACATGGATGGATCTTAAGGACAATATGCTGAGTGAGATTAGCCAGAAACAAAAGGACAAATACTGTATGGTCTCACTGATATGAACTAACATTAATTAATGAACTTGGATAATTTCAATTAAGAACAGAGACCATCAGGAGATAGAAATAGGGTAGATATTGGGTAATTGGAACTGAAGGGATACGGATTCTGCAATGGGACGAACTGTAAAAACTCAGAAATGGACAGCACAATACTACCTAAGTGTAATACAATAATGTTAGAGCACCAAATGAAGCCAAATGTAGAATGATAGAGGGAGGAGGCCTGGGACATAAATGAAATCAGAAGGAAAGTTAGACGATAAAGACTGAGATGGTATAATCTAGGAATGCCTAGAGTGTATAATGATAGTGACTAAATGTAAAAATTTTAAAATGTTTTGCATGAGGAAGAACAAAGGAATGCCAATAATGTAGGATGTTGAAAATAGATGGTAATATTTTAAAACTTTAACTTATGTGTGAGACTGAAGCAAAAAAATGTTTATTTGGTCCAAAATTTATATTTTCACTAGTGCATTTCCTAATATAACTTACGCGGACAGCTTAATTGGACACCATAAGTACATGGAACCCTGAGTAGGGCATGAGATTTTGTAGGTTCATCCAGAGTGATGCCCCAATAAATCCCAGAGTGATTTGAACAGTGAATAAAAAAGTATTTGCAAAGTCCCCTTGGGGGAATGGTGAGAAAAGGGAAAAATTCAACTTCCCCAAGTGGAGAATTCTAGATATTCTCACAAGCAGTGAGGACAACCAAAGCAATAGTCTGAGCCCCCATCTTGGGGGTTGTTCATATGAAACTTAACCCCACAAAGGATAGTCTAAGCCTACTTAAAATCAGGCCTAAGAGTCACGCCCAAGAGAACCTCTTCTGCTGCTCAGATGTGGCCTCTGTCTCTCAGCCAACACGACAAGCAAACTCACTACCTTCCCCCTCACTACATGGGACATGACTCCCAGGGGTGCAGACCTCCCTGGCAGTGTGGGATAGAAATCCTAGAATGAGCTGGGACTCAGCAGGAAGGGATCGAGAAAACCTTCTCGACTGAAAGGGGGAAGAGAGAAATGAGACAAAATAAAGTGTCAATGGCTGAGAGAGTCCAAGAAGAGTTGAGAGGTTATCCTGGAGGTTATTCTTATGCATTAAATAGTATCACCTTTTTTATTCACTGTTCAAATCACTCCGGATTTATCGGGGCATCATTCTGAACAAAGCTACAAAATCTCATGCCCTACTCAAGATTCCATGTATTTATGATTGAATGCTTTTTTTAGCAAACCAAAACATTTTATTTTTGAAATAATTTTAAACTTACAGAAAATTTGTAAGAATAGTGCAGACAACTTCCTTTATACCCATCCTCCAGATTCCTCAATAGTTAACATTTGGTACATTTGTTTTTGTTTCTTTTTTTTTTTCAATTTTTCATTGTGAAATATATATACAAGAAAGCCATAAATTTCAAAGTACATTAAAACAAGTAGTTATAGAACAGATTTCAGAGTTTAGTATGTGTTACTGTTCCACAATTTCAGAGTTTTCCTTCTAGCTGCTCCAAGACACTGGAGACTAAAACAAATATTAATGTAATGATTCAGCAGTCATACTCATTTGTTAACTCCTATCTTCTCTGATATAACTCCTCCTTCTCCTTTAATCCTTGTCCCAATCCTTAGGGGTATTTGGGCTATGCCCGTTTTCGTCTTGGAAAGGGGTGCCGATAATATGGGATGGGGGTGGAACTAGTTGATGTTCTGGAGAGACTGGGCCCTTTGGTTTTCAGGATTTATCTGACCTAGGAACCCATCTGGAGGTTGAAGGTTTCTGGGAAGGAATCTTAGTATATGAAACTTTTGTAGTATCTCAGATAGAGCTCTGGGTGTTTGTCTTTAGGATTGTCAGGAATGGTTTTGGTAGGGTTTGGCAAACCCTCATAATTAGGAATATCTAGCTGAAGCTAGCATAAGAGTAGCCTCCGTAATAGCTTCTCGACTCTATTTGAACTCTCTTAGCCACTGATACCTTATCTTGTTGCATTTTTTTTCCCTCTTTTAGTCAGGAAGGCATTGTTGGTTCCACAGTGCCAGGGCCAGGCTCATCCGTGGGAGTCATGTCCCATGTTGCCAGGGAGTCTCACACTTCTGGACATCATGTCCCACGTATGGGAATGGGTAATGATTTTACTTGCAGAGTTGGGCTTAAAGAGAGAGAGACTACATCTAAGCAACAAAAGAAGCTTTCTGGAAGTAGCTCTTAGCATAACTATAGGTAGGCTTAGGATTCACAAGAGCAAGGTGATGTCCCTAATGTTTGAGACAGTATCAGGGGGTTCCCTAGTGGTAAAGCTTAATAATTCCATATTTTTCCTCCAGTCCCTCAAGGGACTTTGCCAATACTTTTTAATTATCTGCTCAACATACTCCAGGATGTATCCAGGCATTACATTAAGCTACAAAGAATTACCAGCCCTCATTCCCATTCTGGGCTCTATATGTTTGGATTATTTAAATGAGCTATCCAGACAGGTTGAGTTAGATTGTGTGCTACAGAAAATTTGTGTTTTGGACAACATAAACCTCTCCTCCGTTGGTCTCATTGAGTAGGTGGAGTTCTAAAATATAATGTCATCCTTATGCCTATATTCTGATTTACCTTAGTTCTGCCCCAATCAGCCTCATTCTTATCTTTAATTGAAGACTGATTTCTTTTTCAATTTCTTTAGCAGTTGTTTTATGTAGCAATGCTGACTTTCAGAACTGTAGAACTCTAACTCTGAGTCTTAGGTGTCACACAGATACCTAAAGTTCCAGGGAGATACCAGGTTACGCATATATAGCACAGGATCTCAAAATCTAGAAATAACATTTACAGCTCTGAACTAAATGTGACTGCTACAAGAGTTTACAATCTAGACCCCAGTTTTCTTATAATTGTTTTCTATAAGAGACCAAACAATATTTGTTCTTTTGTTTCTGGCTTATTTGGTACCACATAATGTCCCAAGTTCATTCACCTTTTTTGCATGCCTCACAACTTTGTTCCTTTCTGTAGCTTCACAATATTCCATCATGTGTATACACCACAGTTCACCATTCTACTTCTCAGTCAGTGTATCCTTCACCTAACTCTATCCATTGGGCACCCTGTATAATGTCCACAGGCAACAATGATTGAACACTTGTGCTTCCAAAAGCACTTTGTCAAAAAGGTAAAGAGGAAGCCAACTCAATGGGAGAGAATATTTGGTATCCACATATCTGATAAAGGTTTGATATCCAGTATATATAAAGAAATCTTACAATACAATAATTAAAGAACAAACAACCTAATTATAAAATGGGCTAAAGATATGAATAGATATTTTTCCAAAGAGGAAATACAAATGGCTACAAAACACATGAAAAGATGTTCCTCTTCATTAGCTATTAGGGAAATGCAAATCGAAACCACAATAAGATATCATCTCACACCTACAAGCATGGCTGCTCTTAAACAAATAGGAAACTGTAAATTCTGGGGAGGATGTGGATAAAGAGGAACATTTATTCATTGCTGATGGGAATGTAAAATGGTATAGCCACTGTGGAAGACAGTTTGATGGTTCCTCAGAAAACTAAATTTTGAGTTGCCCTATGACCCAGCAATTCTACTTAACATATACCCAGAAGATCTGAAAGCAGGGACAGGAGCAGACATTTGCACATTGATGTTCATAGCAGCATTGTTCACAATTGCCAAAAGATGGAAATAATCCAAGTGCCCATCAACAAATGAATGGATAAACAAAAGGTTGTACATACTTGTGATGGAATATTATACAGCAATAAGGAATGAAGTCCTGAAACACACAGCAATGTAGATGAAACTTGAGGACATGAAGTTGCATGATATAAGTCAAACACAAAAGGACAAAAACTGTATGACCTCACTAATATGAACTAAATAGAACATGTAAACATTTCACAGTCATAAAATGTAGAATATAGAGGGTGGGGCCACTGGCCTGAGGACCTGCTGCTCCACCTTGGAAAAGCGATGTAGGAGCCACCAGACTGTCCTCATCTGCCCGGCCTTAGCCCCAGGGGCTGCCACCGCCAAGAAGGAGCAGTTCACCTGTATGAAGCAGCTGGCCAACTGGACCATGGGCAGGTTCAAATGACCCTTAATGAAGCTTATGCTAGTGAATTGCAAGTGAAACCGGAAGATCAGAAGGCACAGAAGGAAACTGATGGGAACATTACTTCCATAGATTATGTAAATTAAGAAACTGAAAATAACTACCTCTTGGATGTCTCTTCTCAAACCTAAGGTCAGGAGATGTGTTTGCAAGGTTCTGTTCTCAGATTTTCAAAATTTGAAATGTGTCCCCAGTAACTGGTGCATATGATGGTATTTTATGGAAGTGATTAACATCTACAATTAATTGACAGTAAAGTAGATTACATTCATTAATGTGGGTAGACCTCATCCAATCAGATGCAGTCCTTAAGAGTAGAAAATACAGTTTACTGGAGAAGAAGAACTCATCAACTCCTGATGAGTTTCTATCCTGTCAGCCTTCCCTACGGATTTTGAATTCACCAAACCAACAATTTCAGAAACTGGTTGTATTAGTTAGGGTTCTCTAGAGAAACAGAATCAACAGGAAACACTCACAAATATAAAATTTATAAAAGTGTCTCACGTAACCATGGGAACGCAGAGTCCAAAATCCACAAGGCAGGCTGTGAAGCCAATGATTCCGATGGAGGATCTGGACGAACTCCACAGGAGAGGCTCACCAGCCAAAGCAGGAAGAGAGCCTGTCTCTTCTGAATCCTCCTTAAAAGGCTTCCCGTGATTAGATTGAGCATCACTCACTGCAGAAGACACTCCCCTTGGCTGATTATAAATGAAATCAGCTGTGGATGCAGCTGACGTGATCATGATCTAATTCTATGAAATGCCCTTATTGCAACAGACAGGCCAGCACTTGCCCAACCAGACA
This sequence comes from Myrmecophaga tridactyla, assembly GCA_004026745.1. Taxonomy (NCBI): domain Eukaryota; kingdom Metazoa; phylum Chordata; class Mammalia; order Pilosa; family Myrmecophagidae; genus Myrmecophaga; species Myrmecophaga tridactyla. The sequence continues at coordinate 2,273 of PVIY010063372.1, read as the reverse complement.
AACAGGTACCACCACTTGGCCAAGTTGACACATGACCCTGACCATGACACTGGTGGATCCCGGGTTGGCATGCAGGTCATGACCCACCATCCACCTCTAATAAAAAGAATAAAAAACTGTCTGCAAGTGATGGGGGCAATGAGAGAAATCTTTAAAGTTAAAACAAGTTGCACATAAGCAATGAATTTTAGTTGATATCGTTATTTACCATCAGGATGGGTTCACATGGGTAAAACCATTACATCTATAAACACTTGAGAAGAATATGAATTGAATATGTAGATGGCAGGTGGTGAGAGCCAGGTTTCTTGCTGTTGGAGTGGAAGGTTACAGAGAAGCCAGCGGAGAAGGGGTAGAGTGAGCCATATAATAATGGAATAGGAGTGAAGATATTATTATGAACCCATGTTTTGCATACTATATATTCACATGATTGCAGCTATAAAAAGTAATTGTTATGTGCGTATACACAGTTTAGTATCCAGTCACACATTTCCTTGTACTGTCTCCTGAGAGGTCCAAAAACAAGGACAGGACACCCCACTAGCAATGAGCACAATTCGTTCATAGATCTATGATAAAGGGAGCAGGGACCCTTGGAAAAATGACTGGTTCCAGAACTTTGGCAGGAAATATACATGATAAGCATGCAGAATCTTACATTTCAGAAATAAGATAGTCCTACAAAACAACAAAGTGAAAAACAATTATTGTTTCAAGTAAGTGGGACACAGAAGTCAAATGAAAGAGCTCCTAATGGTCAAGCTGGAGCAATTTGAGGGACAAAATTAGACTATTGCATTATTATAAAACAAAGTATAAAATATAAATCAATACTGCAGTAAATAAATTATTAAATAAATAAATGGATAAAATCAAAATTGTTCCCTGTAGAAGATTCCCAAATAATTTTTGTGACTACCCAGCCTCAAGGAGGTGGAGTATAACTGCCCCCTCCTTAAATGAAAGTGGTAGACAGTGGCTTCATCCAATGAGTCCCTACACCATGAACTGGGGAAAAGAGTAACTTTGCAATGGAGAAACCTGACAAATACTCTCTTGGCCAGGTGCTTGAAATTAATATCAACAGTGAGAAGTCATAATGAGAGCACACGCCTTTGAGGAGAAGTGATAAGGATGGAATTTTGCCTCCATAGTCTTCCTCTCACAAACTAATGGCCCCAGTGCAATTGTTAGAAAAACACATCCAACATCTCAACTGAGAAACACTGGACCAAATGCTGATCAGTGCTCCTCCAAACATTCAAGGTCATCAAAAATAAAGAAATTCTTTATAAGAAAACTGGGGTCTAGATTGTAAGCTCTTATGTCAGTCACATTTAGTCTGGAGTGGTAATTGTTCTTTCTGGGTTTTGAGGGACTGTGTTATATATGTATAACCTGATATTTAGAGATAAGAATGAAGTGACCATATAATAATAGTGAAATGTACAATGTACAAATTTTAAAAATGTTTTTGCCTGAGGAAGAACAAAGGAATGTCATTATTGCAAGGTGCTGAAAATAGATTATAATTAATACTTTAAAATATCACCTTATGTGTGAGACTAAAGCAAAAAATGTTTATTTGTTACAAAATTTATATTTTGACTAGACCAGTTCCTAATATAACTCATGTAGATAGTTTGACTGAATGTCATAAGTACTTGGAATCTCAGGTAGCACATGAGATTTTGTTGGTTTGTCCAGAGTGATGCCCCGATGAATCCCAGAATGATTTGATCAGTGACTGGAAAAGTATTTGCAAGCCCCCTTGCAAATGGGGAATGGTGAGAGCGGGGAGAAATTCAACTTCCCCAAGTTGAATTCTTGATATTCTCATAAGCAGTGTGGACAACCAAAGCTATAGACTGAGCCCCCAGTCTTGGGGTTTGTTCATATGAAACTTAACCCCACAATGGATAGGTCAAGTCTACTTAAAATTTAGGCCTAAGAGTCACCCCCAAGAGAGCCTCTTTCGTTGCTCGGATGTGGCCTCTCTCTCCAGCCAACATGATGAGCAGTCTCACCACCCTCCCCCTCTCTGCGTGGGACATGACTCCCAGGGGTGTGGACCTTCCTGGCAACGTGGGACAGAGATCCTGGAGTGAGCTGAGACTCAGCATCAAGGGACTGAGAAAAACCCTAGAATGAGCTGAGAATTAACATCAAGGGATTGAGAGAACCTTCTCGACCAAAGGGGGAAGAGTGAAATGAGACTAAGTGTCAATGGCTGAGAGATTCCAAACAGAGTCGAGAGGTTATCCTGGAGG
>PVIY010063371.1:0-10519 GCA_004026745.1 Myrmecophaga tridactyla | reverse complement strand
TTGCAAAAACTTCTTTATTTACTATCCAAATTACTTGGGAATATGTTGGGACATCACACTAACCTGGACAAACAAACAAGATCTCACACCCTATTCAAGATTCTATGTACTTATGGTGTTCAGCTAAACTGATCATACAAGTTAAATTAGGAAATGCACAACCCCAAATATAAATTTTGCACCAAGTAAACATCTCTCCCTTTGGTCTCACACTGATGTTTTAAAATATGGACCATGTATCCTTTACCCTGTATTCTGATTTACCTTAGTCCTATCCAGATCAGCTTCATTCTTCTCTGTAATAGAAGTCTGATCACTTTTTCAACTTTTTAAACAGTTCCCGTATTGGTTACTGCTGACTTTCATTGCTTGAGAACTCTAACTCTGAGTCTCAGGTATCAAATAAATACCTGAAGTTTCTGGGACTGACCAGGTTATAAGCAATCAGCTCAGTATCTCAGAATTTAGCAATAACAGTTACATCTCCTGAATATATGTGACTGCTGTAAGAGCTTATAATCTAGGACCCTTTACAATAGGTCCCAACCTGATAACCCATGCTCTCAACTTCAGTTCACTGAGTTTTTATATTATAGTTAGTCCATATGATTGAGGCATGATAATATTTGTCTTTTTGCTCCTGACGTTTCATTCAATATACAGACCTTAAGGTTCATACACCTAGTTGCATGCCTCACAACTTCATTTCTTCTTGTAGCCACTCAGTAGTCCATTGTATGTAAAGACCATACATAAGTTTTTATTCATCAAACACTCTCTTTTTTCCACTCTCTTTACCTTGTTATTAATTTGTAGCTATCTTTCCTAAGGATAGATTGTCTAGACAGTGGTGACTCAAAACACAACAATGTGTTAGGTAATTAGAAAAAGCAAACCTTTAACAAACAAACCTTCACACATCCAAAATACATTCTATAAATGGAGTGCTTGGTATATTGACATTACAATGACTGTATAGGAAAGTACACCAGACCATAATCCAGGAGACCTGTGTTTAAATCCTGATGCTAAAGCTAGGCCAGGATTCATTTTTCTCATCTATTAACAGATGGCTGTCAATTTCCATTGTTTATTTTGCCTTTAATAATATTTTTAAACAATTTCAGGCCTACTGAAAAGATTCAAGTAAAGCCCCCCCAAAATTTTCCCCTGGACCATTTGAGGGCAAGCTACAGATATAATGTCCCATTCGTGAACATTTCAGGGTATTTCTTATAATCTGAAAAAATTCTCCTTAGCCACAGTACAATCATCAAAATCAGGACATTAAAATTGATATGTTACTGCCATTTAGTCCTCAGACTCCATTCAAATTTTATCAAGTGTTACAAAGTGGGCTTTGTAGCAAAACCATCCAATTCAGGATCACACATTGTATGAGCTCTTGTATCATCTTTAATCTTGTTCAATCTGAAATAGTTTTCTAGTTTCTTCTTGATTTTCATGACCTTGATACTTTTTGTTTTTCCCTCAAATGAATAATGGCTCAAACAGATATATATATTTTTCACTCCCCAAATATATATAATTTTCACTCCCCCAAATTCTAAAACCAATGTTCCTGGCGTCTCAGGAGCCCAAGCTCCTCCTATCTCATTTTTGCCATCTTCCCACATGGCTTCCAAATGCCCCTGAAGATTATGCAGAAACTACTTTATAGAATATCCCACAATTTGGGCTTATCTGATGTTTTCTCCTGATTAGCTGCCGGTTCTACAAATTTAGCAGGAGTGTAAAAGAAGTGATTCTGTGTTCTTCTCCTCCATTCTTTTTTTTTTTTTTTTTAACATGGGCAGGTACCGGGAATTGAACCCGGGTCCTCTGGCACGGCAGGCAAGCATTCTTGCCTGCTGAGCCACTGTGGCCCACACTCCTCCATTCTTAACACAATTTTGATATGCTTCATTGCTAGTGAATTAACTTCAATTATTTGATTAAGGTAGGATCTGCCAGGCTTCTCCACTATAAAGTTACTCTTCTTTCCTTTGTAATTAGTAAACATTTTGCGAGGACTATTTTGAAACTATGTGAATATATAGATGAGATAGAGGAGGCAATCATGTAAACTTTGAAAATATGTAAATAAATGTTCTTCAACAATTTTTTAAATTATTCATATATTTTTATCAGGTTGAAGTCAAGGTTTCCTATTTTATTCAACGGGTTATAATATATTAGTATATTATTTATTTTGATACTTAAAATTGTTCCTGACTTGGCTAACGGAGGCCCATTCAAGCTGAGATTCTATGACCTTTTGATGTCATTCTGTGGGAACTTCCTTACTTTAGGGCATAACAGGGTATCCTAGGCCCATCTTATATTTTCCTTGCACCAGCTTGGAATTGGCCATTTCTCCTATGGGTAATCATTACTTTTAAAGGAGAATGGTCTTTAAAAGCCAAGATCTAAGGGCTTGTTGCTATTGGGATATTGTTGCTCCCAAGCCTGTCAGTGAACAGACCTAAGGAATATATGTATCTATATTCATACATATTTATACACCTACATTCATGTACACAATTGCGTGTATACTTATTTCCAAGACTAGCTTTATATACATTGAAAACCATGAGGACATAGGGTGTCTTTGCCTATCACAAATACCATACAATGGATTAGCTTAAACAACAGGATTTTTTGGCTCACAGCTTTAAGATTGGAAGAAGTCAAAAGTTTAGCCATTGGCAAGGCTTGTTTTCTCTGGTGTGCTGGTGCTAGCTTGACAGCAATCCCTGAGGTTCCTGGGTTTTCCCATCACATGGTAATGTCCTCTCCTTTCTCTTCTGGTTCCTGCTGACTTCCTGCTTCTCCCTGTGGCCCTCTCCTTATAAGGCCTCCGGTAATCTAGATTAAGACCCAGCCAAGTTCAGCTTGCTACACCTTAACTAAAAACATCTTCAAAAGGTGAATTATTTTTTTTTTTTCAAAAAAGGTCTATTTACAATGGGGTTTACACCCACAGGGACATGGATTAAGATTAAGGATGTGTTTAAGAAGGTAAATCGACCTGCTACACAGATAGCACCAATTCTAGGGCTCATTCTAATTTTCTCTTTCCATATTTATAACTGAGGAGAATTTTTTGGTTTTAGTTGTTTGATTATTTGATCAGTCTGTATGTAAACAATCTCTTTTTACTGCTGCCACTTTTTCTTTGCAAGGTTGTCCTTTTCTCCCACCCAGGCTCTGACATGTTATGATGGGTCATGTTCCTGCACGGATGCCTTCCCCAACTCTGTTGAACAATACCATGCTGGACTAACCACTTCCCATGCCAGGCTGTCTTCCCATTGGACATCCCCTTTAGTCTGCTCAGGCTCCAACATGCTGCATTGGGCCTTCCTCCTACGTAGATGCTCTCCTCATCTTTCTTGAGATCTAATACCCAGGGCCAGTCCAACCTCTTCTGCTGGGCCATTCTCCTTAGCCTGCACTGGCTCTGCTCTCACATGCTGGGTGGCCCCATCCCACGCATGTCGGTGCCCTCAACCTGCTTGGTTGTGATTTTCTGTGCTGCCTCACAGCCCCTTGTGCACATACTCTCCTCATCCTGCTTTTGTGCCAACACTGCTGGATAGACCAGGCTCCTGGGCCTCCACGCCCCACACAGACCCTGACAGCCTGCTCTAGGCTGCCCTTCTCCACAGCTCACACCTCCAGGACCTCCAGGCAGCCTCCCACATTTTGCTCTGGACCACATTGGCTCTCCACTTAGGTATGGACAACTACATTCTTGGCCCCATTTAATGGCTTTTGGACTGAGTTGCTGGGAAAAGGAAAGAGAAAGAAGAACTCAGTGACTATTTTTAATATTTATCAGTCCTAGCAGACAATGCTGATTGCCTCCTCAACAACCGTTCCTCCCACATCTTTTGTACTTGCAGCCAAAAGAAGTCTAATTGCCAAATTAATCCCACCTGTACCCCTTTTCTCAGCAGAAAGCCTGAATTCTATCTCAGACTAGAGATAATACAGCTTCTTACTCTGCTCCTCCCTATCATGCAAGACCCACAGAATTATCTGCATCTCCACAGTACTCCCTTATCTCCTTTCACCTAATTTGAGACAGAGATATCCTTCCTCTTACTGAAGTCTAGTCTACCCAGCTGTGTTCTATATCCTATTTTCCCAGACTTTTAGGACATCTGCTTTGTTAAAAATCCCCTTTCTTTTCTTTATTTTCAAACTTTGGATCATCACTGGTTTTTTCCTTTAAGCAGAAACATGGTCAAGTCTTTCCCATTTTATAAACAAAACAAACTCTCCAAAGATTATTTGGACCATGAATATCAGAAGGCATTTAAAATGTGCAAATTCTCTGATCCAACACTTCTACATTTAAGAATCATTTATTAATTTATTGAATATTTGATGAGTACCTAAATGGCAGGCACTATGAATGAAACGGTAAGAAAACAATATCATTCTTGCTTTCATGGAGTTTAATGGGAGAGACAAATATCATCAGATTGTCACACAAATGTATGCATAATTACAAATTGAGACAGTAGTGACAAAAGGAAACATCTATTATGTGCTTATATCTGCTAGGCACTGTTTGAAACAATTCTGTGTCTTAGTCATGCCCACATATATATGGTGGGTAACTATTATATCCATTTACAGATGAAGAAACTGAGGCAGAGAGAAGTTTAGTAACTTTTCCAAAGTCAAACAGCTAGTAAGTGATAGAGCTGAAACTTAAACCTAGACACTTGTGCTGGTTTGAAATGATGTATGTACCTTAGAAAAGACATGTTTTAATCCTAATTCCATTTTGTAAAGCCAGCCGTTTCTTCTAATCCCTATTCAGTATTGTATGTTTGAATCTGTAATTAGATCATTTTCCTGGAGATGTGATTTAATCAAGAGTGGTTGTTAAGCTGGATTAAGTAGAGGCGTGTCTCCACCCATTTGGGTGGGTCTTGATTAGTTTCTGAAGTCCTATAAAAGAGGAAACATTTTGGAGAATGAGAGATGCAGAGAGAGCAGAGAATGCTGTAACACTGCGAAGCAGGGTCCATAAGCCAGCGACCTTTGAAGATGAAGAAGGAAAATGCCTCCCAGGGAGCTTCATGAAACAGGAAGCCAGCAGAGAAAGCTAGCAGATGATGCTGTGTTTGCCATGTGAACCTTCCAGACAAGAGAGAAACCCTGACTGTGTTCACCATGCACCTTCTCCCTTGAGAGAGAAACCCTGAACTTCATCGGCCTTCTTGAACCAAGGTATCTTTCCCTGGATGCCTTTGATGGGACATTTCTATAGACTTGCTTTAATTAGGACATTTTCTTGGCCTTAGAACTGTAAACTAGCAACTCATTAAATTCCCCCTTTTAAAAGCCATTCTGTTTCTGGCACAATGCATTCCAGCAGCTAGCAAACTAGAACAACACTATAGTCTTTTCTCTCTCTTTTTTTTTTCAGATGTTGACTTTCAATTTTTCTTTTGTATTTTTTTAATTAATAAAACCAATCCATATACAACACAAACATTCTTAATGTATGAACATTGTATACTTTGTGTGCAACAAATGGCTCACAATATCATCACATAGTTGTATATTCATCACTATGATCATTTCTCAGAACATTCACATCACTCCGGAAAAAGTAATAAAAAGAAAAAAGAAAAAACTCATACATACTATACCCCTTACCTCTCCCTCTCATTGACCACTAGTATTTTCCTCTATCCAATTTATTTTAACATTTGTTCCCCCTATTAATTATCTATTTTTAATCCATATTTTACTCAATTGTCAATACCATAGATAAAAGGATCATCAGAACAAGGTTTTCACAATTACATAGTCACTTTGTGAAAGCCATATCATTATACAGTCATCTTAAAGAAACATGTCTACTGGAACACAGTTCTACAGTTTCAGGCACTTCCCTCTAGTCTCTCTAATACACCTTAAACTAAAAAGGGGATATCTATATAATGTGTAAAAATAACCTCCAGGGTAGCCTCTCGACTCTATTTGAAATCTCTCAGCCACGGATACTTTATTTGTCTCATTTCTCTCTTCCCCCTTTCAGTCCAGAAGGTTTTCTCAATCCCTTGATGCTAAGTCCCAGCTCATTCTAGGATTTCTGTCCCACATTGCTAGGGAGGTTCACACCACTGGGAGTCATGTCCCACGTAGAGAGGGAGGTGTTGCCTTTTCTCTTAACCAGTATACTATAGTGCATCTCACAAGTAACTCTGAAGGCAAGAAACAGATCTATGAAGATACCTAATGAAGAAAACTGATCTAGACTGGAGCATCTCTGAGAAACATGCTTGAGCCGAGGCCCCAAATTTGGGTAGGAATTAACTCTCCAAAGGGAGTGGTGCTGGTGGTGGTTAAATGATTATTCCTGCTGGAGAACAACATGTGCAAAGGCCCTGAGGCAAGAGGGAACATGCTGCAGTGAAGAAACTGAGAGGCCAGTGCAACTAGAATGTAGAAAGCAAGGGGAAAGTGGGACAAAAATGTGGCTGGAGAGGTACTCAAGGGCAGATGATACAGGATCTTAAAGGCCCTTAAGGATTTTATTCTTCATCCTGGGAGCAATGGGAAGACACAAAAATTGGGAATGGAGACAATGGGGATCAGTTCCTATTTGAAAAAATTACTTTTACTGCAGTTTAAACAATGGATTACAGGGGAGTCATAGTCGTGAGAGATGAGGATGGTATCTTGAGAGTGGTAACTCAATTTAGGGTGTTTTATTAGTTAGGGTTCTATAGAGAAACAGAATCAAGGGGAAATATTCATAAATATAAAATTTATAAAAGTGTCTCATATAACCGTGGGAACGTAGAGTCCAACATCTGTAGGGCAGGCTGTGAAGATGACGATTCTGATGGAGGGTCTGGACAAAGTTCACAGGAGAGGCTTGCTGGCCAAAACAGGAAGAGAGCCTGTCTCTTCTGAATCCTCCTTAAAAGGCTTCCAGTGATTAGATTAAGCATCCTTCATTGCAGACACTCCCCTTGGCTGATTACAAATGGAATCAGCTGTGGATGCAGCCAACGTGATTATGATTCAGTTCTATGAAATGTCCTCATAGCAACACACTCCAACACTTGCCAAACCAGACAAACAGGTACCTCCACTTGGCCAAGTTGACACATGAACCTTACCATGACAGGTGTGTGCCAGTTTGAAAAAATGTATCTACCCTAGAAAAGCCATGTTTTAATTCTAATTAATCCTATGTAGTACTATAAATTGGAAACTTGATCAGATTATCTCCAAGGAGATGTGACTCAACCACTTGTGGGTATTAAATTTGATTAGATGGAGACATGACTCCACCCATTCTATGTGGGTCTTGATTAGTTTACTGAAATCCTATAAAAGAGGAGACATTTCAGAGAGAGTTATCTTTTTGAGAACGAGGAGAGAGCCGCAGAACCACGACAGAAGGACAAGAGAACCACAGAGTCCACCAGCCAGCGACCTTCAGATATGAAGAAGGAAAACGCCTCCCAGGGAGCTTCATGAAGCAAGAGGCCTGGAGAGAAAGCTGTCATATTTGCCATGTGCCCTTCCAGCTGAGAGAGAACTGCTGAACATCATCAGCCTTCTTGAACAATGTATCTTTCTCTAGATGCCTTAGATTGGACAATTCTATAGACTTGTTTTAATCTGGACACTTTCACAGCCTTAGAACTGTAAACTAGCAACTTATTAAATTCCCCTTTTTAAAAGCCGTTCCATTTCTGGTATATTGCATTCTGGCAGCTAGCAAACTAGAACAGGGTGGTAACAGGAGAAATGCAGACAAAAAGAAGGATTTGCAGAATTATTTAGGAAGTCAAATTGACAAAGACGGGTAATTGGATATGACGGGTAAGTCATAGGTATCAAGGATGACTCCTAAATCTAATCTGTTAGTAAAGACAGTTGATTTAACCTTCTAAGTATCTTTCTAGTGCACCTCAGTGCATGGTAACACTAGACACTAAGATAGAGAATGGATTTTGGGGAGGTTGTTCAGTCTTGGACATGCTGAGTTTAAGGTGCTCTGAGACAGTCATGTGGAGATCTCAAGACATTCATACGAAGACATTAAATAGGCAGTTAGTACGATGGGTTTGGACCTCAAATGATAGACCTGGGCTGAAGATATACACTTGAGAGTTATCATTGTATTGATGGGAAGCAAAGCCATGGAAAAGGATGCTTCTCTAGGGAAGAAAATTGGTAAGAGAAGGGAACCTAGAGTTGGGACTTGGAAAAGCCCAACATTTAATAAGACTGTGTGAGGGAAATGGCTAATTTAGCAATCCTGGATTGCTCAAATTCTGTACATTCCAAAGAAAGTTCTGACTGACCATTGACCAGCTCCTGAGAGATAATCTCTGAGTCCTTGCAATATTCTGTCGGCTAAGTGTTTTTGTATGCCTGAGGCTTCAGGCTAAACTATATCAGTTTGACCAAATAGTCTATGCTAACAATAAGATTTATGATGAATGCCTCTTTTAGGGTGCCTGAGGCCTTGGGCCATGAGATATCAATTTCACCTCTAGGGGACTAGATTCCCAGTAACTGAGGTCAGTCACATAGAAAATGGGCATTGCATGCCTGGATCACTCACTACCAGCAAAAAACCTGGACACCAAGGCTCAGGTGAACTCTCCTGGCTAGCAACGCTTCATGTATGTTGTCCCAAGAACAACGCAGGTTCCCACGTATCTCCATTGGGAGGAATACCCGGAAGCCTGCAACCATTTTCCCTTGGACTTAACTCCACACAGCCTCTTCCCTTTGCAGATTTTAATCTGTATTTTTTTTTGTAATAAACTTCAGTTATGAATATAACAGCTTTTCTGAGTACTGTGAGTCCTAGCAAGCCTGAGCAAAAGAAAAACAGCAGTCCAAGAGGCAGGAGGAAAACCAGAGAAGTGTGGTGTTAGGAAAGCCAAGGAAGTAAGTGGTTACAAGGAAGTAAGTGGTTACAAAACGGTTAAATCCCACTGAGAAGACCAGTAAAGTTAGGGATAAAATATGTCTATCGGATTTAGAAACATGGAGGTCACTGATGACTAGCTAGAGCTGTTTTGGTGGACTGATGGGAGTGGGAGCCCAACCAGAGTGGATTGAAGAATGAGTGGGTTGTGAGGAAATAGACACTTTTAGAGTAACATAGATTTGAAAGAAGATTACGAATAATTTCAACTTTATTTATAGTGGCAAAATACATCAAAACAATTTAGTTACCTAATAACCTAATGGGAACAGTTTGAATTGATATATTTTAAAACTTTTACAATGTGCATACCCTTTGAATCAGCAATTCCATTTTTAGGAATATTCTGAGGAAATAATTATAGACATGCAAAGAATTATTCATCACAATGTTTATCATAATATTGTTTATAATAGCAAAAAATCAGAAACAAGCTTATTGTTTAACAATAGAGGGTTAATACATTGCAGTACATCCACATAATGAAATCTATTTGTGGTCTAAATTGGGATTTATTTCACTGGTTGCAAGAAGTAGAGATAATGTGTGTGAAAGCACTTTGTAAATTGTAAAACTGCTATTTAAATGTCGTGTTTATTACTAGGATCACCAATGTGTCCCTGGAAGATCTTAGAATAGTAGAAAAGTGAATAGATAACAATTAGACTCAGAACTCTGCTCTCTCTCTGCTTTTTCTTGATACTCATGGTTTGCAAACTCACTTTGCACAACAGCATGAAATGCTAATAAGTGAACTCCAAATGACAAAATGTCACCTCTATATGCCCTGGCCTCACCCATTGGGGAGTTCAAGAATGGCACATTTACAGAAATATCCCAAACCTCAGTGGCAGCCCAGCATCCCTCTGCTGGTGCTCATGCAGTCTTCTGCTCCTTCTCTGTTGACCCTGCTTGCTCTGTCCAAGAGTTGGAGAACCAGCCTTTGCAAATCTTTGTTCTACCCTTGGGCTACTGTCTTATTGCTGTCAACTCCCCTGTGTCCAGACTGTGGATTATGTCCTCACCATTGCTCGCCTTCTCTATGTCACTTCAGTGATCTTTCTCTTATTTTCTGAACTGGAAAGCTCATGCCACTTCTGGTGACCAAGAATTTCAGAGGGGGTTTTCTCCATAGCAGAGATGGTGTGCACTTCTAGATGGCTCCCTCCTTTATATCACAGCAGTCTTTCTCATAATGCTCAGACCAAGAATCAGTGGAAAAGGTTAGAATAGGTCAGGGGAATGGCTGGACACTGCCTATAGCTATACCTGCTGTTCACTTCAGGCCATAGCAAGATTTCATTTGCCTGGTCCTGTGGTGGCTTGTAGGTGTTTACCACAGAAAAACATGTTCTTAATCTTAGCCCATTCCTCTGGGTGAATCCATTGTAAATTAGACCTTTTGATAAGGGGTGGACCAACTGAATCAGGATGGGTCTTAATTCTATTACTGGAATCCTTTATAAGCAGAATGAAATTCAGACAGACAGACACACACACACACACACACACACACACACACACACACAC
>PVIY010063370.1:0-10519 GCA_004026745.1 Myrmecophaga tridactyla | reverse complement strand
CACAGCCACCCCATCTGCCTCCCACCATGCCCTACTTCTGTGTCCCCCATGCTGCACCCTACTTCTGTGCTCCAAAGGCTGCCTGAGCTGTACCCCACTCCAACAGCTCCCACACTGTACCTCTACAACCCTGCACCCTGCACCTCACACTCACAGGCACCAGCATAGCATCCCTGCCCCATGCCTATACCTGTGCCACAACCCAATACCACACTGTTGTGCCCTGCCCCACACCCCGCATACTGTTCCATAGCCATCACACAAATACAAAGCTTTAGATTACTGAAGGAAATCAACTTCCAAAGTAACCTACTAAGATATTTATATGCCTCAAAAATAACAGAAGATCACTAATCACATGAAGATGCAGGCAAATATAGCCCAGCCTAATGACCAAATTAAAACACTGGAGGAGATACAAACTTTGGAACAGCTAACCAAAGATGTTCATATAAGCCTACTAAATAAAATCAATGGGATGGCTAATGAAATAAAAGATATCAAGAAGACACCAGAAGACCATAAAGAGGAATTTCAAAGAATAAATTGAAAAATAGCAGATATCATAGAGATTAAAGATGCTGTAGACCAAATTAAAAATATGCTAAAGAAACACAACAGCAGACCTGAAGAGGCAGAAGAAAGAATAAGCAAACTGAAGGGCAGGACAACTGATTTTGAATTCACAAGAGAGCAAATGGCAAAAAAGATGGAAAAATTTGAATTAGATCTCAGTGAAATGATGGACAAAACAAAGTACACAAGGGCGGCTGCCGTGGCTCAGCAGGCAGAGCTCCGACCTGCCATGCTGGAGGTCTGGAGTTCGATCCCTGGTGCCTCCTGCCCATATGCAAATAAAAAAAAAATAAAAAATAAAACAAATAAATAAAAAAAAAAGTACACAAATATAAGAATCATTGCTGTCCCAGAAGGAGAATAGAAGGGTAAAGGTCTAGGAAGATAAGTTGAGGAGATAATGGGTATGCAAATCAAAGAAACCCAATGAAGACCAAATAGAATAAATCCAAGTAGGCCTACCCAAAGATACATACTAATCATTCTGTCAAATGTTGAAAGGAAGCAGAAAATCTTAAAAACAACAATAGAAAAACAATCTACTACATACAAAGGAAACCACATAAGACTGAGTTTGGACTACTCAACTGACACTATGGAGGCAAGAAGGCACTGGTATGATATATTTACGATCCTGAAAGAAAGACTTTCAGCCAAGAATTCTGCACGCAACCAAACTCTCCTTTAAAACTGAGGGAGAGGGCAGTGCGATGGTGGCTCAGTGGCAGAATTCTCGCCTGCCTTGTCAGAGAACCAGATTCAATTCCCAGTGCCTGCCCATGAAAAAAAAAAAAAAACTGAAGGAGAGATTAAAATTTTCACAGATAAACAAATGCTGAGAGAATTTCTCAAGAAGAGACTTGCCTCTACAAGAAACATTACAAGGTGTTCTGCCAGCTGAAAAAAAAAGACAGGAGACAGAAGTCTGGAGAAGGACACATAATCAAAGAGTACCAATAAGGGTAATTTAAAGGATAAGAAGAGAAAGAGGGGAAAAAGGTATATAGATCTGACAAAAAAAAATCCAAAGGATAAGATGGTGGATTCAAGAAATGCCTTTACAGTAATAACTTTGAATGTTAATGAACTAAACTTACCAATTAGAAGACACAGTTTGGAAGAATGGATTAAGAAATATAATCCAGCTATACGCTGCTTACAAGAGACTCATCTTAGACACAAGGCTACAAATAGATTGAAAATGAAAGGATGGAAAAAGATGTCCGAAGCAAACTGTAACCAAAAGAAAGAAGAGTGGCTGTACTAATAGACTTTAAATGTAAAGACATCATAAGAGACAAAGAAGGACACTAAATATTAATAAAAGGGACAAATCACCAGGAAGAAATAACAATCATAAATGTCTATGTTCCCAATCAAGGAGCTCCAAAGTACATGAATCAAACTTTGGCAAAACTGAAAGGAGTGATAGACGTTTCAACAATAATAGTAGAAAACTTCAATACACCAATCTCCTCTATAGATAGAACAACCAGAGGATCAACAAGGAAAGAGAGAACTTAAAAATTTGATAAATGAATTAGACCTAACAGACATATATAGGTTGTTACACCCAAAAACACCAGGCTATACATTCTTCTCTAGTCCTTATGGAACATTCTCCAAGATAGATCATATGCTGAAGCATAAAACAGGTGTTAACAAACTTAAAAACATTGACAATGAAATTAAGCTGGAAATCAATAACCATATATTTGTGAAAGAATGAGAACTTTCACAAATATATGAAGATTAAATAGCACACTCTTAAACAACCAGTGGGTCAAAGAAGAAATTGCTAGAGAAATTGGTAGCTATCTGGAGATGAATGAAAATGAGAATACAACATATCAGAATTTGTGGGATGTGGTGAAGGCTGTGCTGAGAGGGAAATTTATTGCCCTAAATGCCTATATTTAAAAAGAAGAAAGAATAAAATACGAGGAATTTACTGCTCACCTGGAGGAACTTGAGAAAGAAGAGCAAACTAACTCCAAAGCAAATAGAAAAAGAGAAATAACAAAGATTAAAGCAGAATTAAATGAATGGGAGAACAAAAGAACAATAGAAACAATCAATAAAACCAAAAGTTGGTTCATTGAGAAAATCAATAAAATCAATGGATCACTAGCAAGGCTGACAAGGGAAAAGAAATAGAGAATGCAAATAAACAAAATCAGAAATGAGAGGGTGTCATTACAACAGACCCTGAAGAAATAGAAAATATTGTAAGAGGATACTGTGAACAATAATACACCAACAAACTAGACAACTTAGATAAAATGGACAAATTCCTGGAAACAAAATGATCAAGCTACACTGACTCAAGAACAGATAGAAGACCTCAGCAATGCAATCACATGTAAAGAGATTCAATCAGTCATTAAAAATCTTTCTACGAAGGAAGGCCTAGGGCCAGATGGTTTCACAGGGAAATTTTATCAAACATTCCAAAAAGAACTAACACCAATCCTACTCAAACTTTTCCATAAAATTAGGAAAAAGGAACACTACCTAAATCATTTCATGAAGCTAACATCACTTTAATACCAAAACCAGGTAAAGATGCTATAGAAAGGAAAACTATAGGCCAATCTCCCTAATAAACATAGATGCAAAAATTCTCAAAAAATACTAGCAAATTGAATCCAACAACACATTAAAAGAATTATACACTATGGCTAAGTAGGATTTATACAAGGAATGCAAGGATGGCTCAACACATGAAAATCAATTAAGTTATACAACTCAACAACAAAAGAACAAACAACCTAATTGTAAAATGAGCATATGAAGAGGCATTTTTCTGAAGAGCAAATACAGATGGCTCAAAAGCACATGAAGAAATGTACATTTTCATTAGCTATAAGGAAAATGCAGATCAAGACTACAATGGGATTCCACCTTGCACATTTAAGAATGGCTGCTGTTAAACAAACAGAAAACTACAAATGTTGGAGAGGATGTGGAGAAATTGGGACACTTTTGCATTGCTGGTGGGAATATATAATGGTACAGCTGCTATGGAAGACAGTGTGTTGGTTCCTTAGGAAACTAAATATCAAGTGGCCCAATGACCCAGAAAAACCACTACTTGGAATGTAGTCAAGAAAGCTGAAAGCAGTGACACAAACAGACATTTGTACATCAATGTTCATAGCAGCATTATTCACAATTACCAAAAGATGGAAACATTCCAAGTGCCCAACAATAGATGAATGGATTAACAAAATGTGGTAGATACATACAATGGAAGATTATATAGCAGTGTAAAACAAAATTACATCCTGAAGCACGTAACAAGATGGATGAAACTTGAGACATAATGCTGAGTAAAATAAGCCAGACACAAAAGGATAGATACTGTATAATTCCACTTTTATGACCATGGTAAAGGTAAAATCAGAGGCTTATGATACAGAATATAGGGGACCTAGAGATACATGGAAGCTAGAGATGGGTGAATAGTTAGCTAATGCGATTGAACTTAAATGGAAAGGAATAGATAGAAGGAAAGGTGGTTCACTACAATATTGTGAATGATTGTAAGCTCCTATAGCAGTCAGATTTAGTCCAGAGCAGTCATTGTTATTTCTGGATTTAAAGAGTCTGTTTTATATATGTATAACCTGGTATTTAGAGGTAAGAATGAAGCTAATCAGATCGGGATTAAGGTAATTCAGAATATAGAGATAAGGAAGACATTATTTATTTTAGAGCCCCATCTACTCTTTGAGACCAAAGGAAGAAAGGTTTATTTTTTCCAGAACCTAAATTCTCTTTAGCCCACAATCTAACTGAACCTGTCTGGATAGATCATTTAAACAATCCAAACACAGGGATCCTGGAATAAGAATGAGGGCCTTTAATCTACTATAGCTTCATGTAATGCATGGACAGATCCCAGAGTATATTAAGCAGATAATCAAAAGTATTGGCAAGGTTCTCTGAGGGATAGGAGAAAATAAAAAGAATCTATTAAACTTTGCCACCAGGGAAACCCCTGATACTGTGTCAAACATTAGGGACACCCAAATTAATAGACCAAGCCCTTGATCTTGATGCTTCCTCTTGTGAATCTTATGTATGTAGCAGAGAAGCTTAATCTAAGAGTTACTTCCAGAGGAACTTTTTATTGCTCAGTTGTGGCTCTCTCTCTAAGCCAGTTCTGCTAGTGAAATCATTGCTCTACCCTCTATGTGAGACATGACATCCAAGTGTGTAAGTCTCCCTGGTGGCATGGAGATGACTCCCAAGGACAAGTCTGGCCCTGGCACCATTGGATCAACAGTGCCATCCTGACCAAATAGGAGAAAAGAAATATAACTAATAAGGTATCAGTAGCTAAGAGAGTTCAATAGAGCCACGAGGTTACTCTGGAGGTCACTCTTACGCAAGCTTCAGTTAGACATTGCTACCTATCATAGCCTGCCAATCCTAAAGAACACCTAGGGTTCCATGCACTCCAGAATCCTACAACTTCCAGATGGTTCACTTGACCAGATAACTCCTAAAACGCAGAGGGGCCAGCCCTTCCAGAATATCAACTAGTTCCATCTCCCTATCCCATATTATTAACATCCCCTTCCAACATGAAAAAGCTAGAATGGGCATAGCCCAAATACCTGTAAAGAGTGAGAGGAAGATCAATGTTGATGGTGGAATTATACAGAGACGTTAGTGTTCAACAAGTGAGTATGAATGCTGAATCATTATATTGACATTTATTTTAGTCTCCAGTGTCTTAGAGCAGCTAGAAGTAAAAATCTAAAATTGTGGAATTGTAGCCCATCCCAAACTCTGAAATCTGTTCTACAATAAATTGTTGCAATGTGCTTTGAAATGTATTGCTTTTTTTTGCATATATATTATTTTTCAAAAAAAAGAAAAAAGTGATTGTGATAAAAAAATTGTAATTTAAAAATGACAAAAAAAATCCTGTTCATTCAATTTGCATGTATTTAGTGCAGGAGTTTTGTATTTATATTCATTTGAGAAATTGGTCTATAATTTTTTGCTTGTAGTATCTTTATCTGGCTTTAGTATTAGGGTGATATTGGAGTCATAGGATGAGTTAGGTAGTGTTCCCTCCTGTACACTATTTTGGAAGAATTTGAGTATGATTGGTATTAATTGTTCTTGGAATGATTGGTAGAATTCACCTGTGGAGCCATCTGGTCCTGAACTTTTCTTTGTTGGGAGGTCTTTGATGACTGATTCAATCTCTCCTCTCAGATGGTCTGTTGAGGTCTTCTGTGTCTTGTAGAGTCAATTTAGATTGTTCGTGTATTTCTAGGAATTCATCCATTTCATCTGTTGTCTTCTGTGTTGGCACACAGTTGTTCATAGTATCCTCTTCAGATCTTTTTTATTTCTGTGGAGTCAGTTTAATGTTCCCCCTCTCATTTATGATTTTATTTATGTGCCTCTTTTCTTTTTTTCTCTTTTCAGTCTAGCTAAGAGTTTGTCAATTTCATTGATCTTCTTAAACAACCAACTTTCTGTTTGTTGATTCTCTATTTTTTTTTTTTTTTTTTAAATTTGCATATGGGCAGGAGGCACCAGGGATCGAATTCCAGACCTCCAGCACGGCAGGTCGGAGCCCTGCCTGCTGAGCCACAGCAGCCGCCCTCTATTATTTTTTAATTCTAAATTTATTTCTGCTCTAATCTTTATCATTTCTTTCCTTCTACTTGCTTTGGTTTTAGTTTGTTATTCTTTTTCTTGTTCCTCCAGACATGCAGTGAGGTCTTCTATTTTAGCTCTTTCTTGTTTTTTAATGTAGGTATTGGGGGCTATAAATTTCTCTCAACACTGCCCTCATTACATCTCATAGGTTTTGATATTTTGTGTGCTCATTTTCATTTGTCTCAATATATTTACAGATTTCCCTTGTAATTTCATCTTTGACTACTGATTTGTTGAGAAGTATGTTACTTAACATCCATATATTTGTTGCTTTTCCAGTTCTCTGCCTATTATTGACTTCCAATTTCCTTCCTTTATGGTCAGAGAAAGTGCTTTATATAATTTCAGTCTTTTTAAACTCATTGATCACTGTTTTGTTTCCCCAGATGGGGCCTATCCTTAGAATGATCCATGAGCACTTGAAAAGAATATATATGCTGCTGTTTTGTGCTTCAGTGTTCTGGAAATGTCTGTTAAATCTAGTTCAGTTATCATATTATCTAAATTCTCTGTTTCCTTATTGATCCTCTTCTAGATGCTCTCTTTTGATTAGAGTGGTATATTGACAGCTCCAACTATTATTGTAGATATGTCCATTACTTCCTTCAGTTTTGGCAGTATTTGCTTCATGTAGTTCTGGGCACCCTGGTTAGGTACATAAATATTTTTGATTGTTATTTCTTCTTGGAAATTATTAATATATAATTATTAATATACAGTGTCCTTCTTTGTCTCTTATAACAGTTTTGCATTTAAAGTGTATTTTTTTCTGATATTAATATAGTTAATTGAGCTCTTTTCTTAGTAATTGTTTGCATGGAATATCATTTTCAACTTTTCACTTTCAACCTATTTGTGTCCTTGAGTTTAACATGAGTCTCCTCTAGGCAGCATAACGGTGAATCATAGTTTTATTGTCTGCCATTCTGTGTACTTTGACTGGGAGTTTAATTTACTAACATCCATTGGTTTTACTGTACAACAAGGCAGTAGTTATTTTAACCATTTTACCTTTAGCTTTTATATATCATATCCTAATTTTGTCCCTTTATTTACCCTTTTAGCTACCCTTACTGATAATCCTCATCTCTATACTGTCTTCCAAACTGCTCTCTCCCATATTTTCCTTTCACCTGCAGCACTCTCTTTAGTATTTCTTGTAGGAAAGGTCTCTTATTGATTAACTCTCCCGGTTTCTGTTTATCTGTGAATATTGTTTCCCCAAATGGCTATGAAATTTATTTCCTTGATCAATAATAGTCCTGGCAAAAATTAACCAACATTGAAACATTTACAATAAAATACTAATTTTAAAAATCCATGACACTTTGATAGAAATTAAGCATTTATACCAACAGAAATCTTTGATATTGCCAACAAATATTAAATGAATGCAGTATGACAGAAGGACAGCAAGAAGGCTTTATACATTTATATTTGACCCCTGACCATATTTTCAGTCACCATAATATTTCTAGAGAACAGATATTTTTAAAAAATAGTATTCTGATGTCTATAACAAGCTTTTTTTTCTGTACAAAAATCAAATAATGGCCAACAAGTCAGAATCTGAGGCCAGCAAATGGGGTGGAGAAATCCTTGTTACCATTAACAGGAAAAGTAGCATTTATTTTTGTGATTCAAGCCCACCAGTGGATTCACTGAAACGATGCAGATCAGAGCATACCTGCGGCTCACTTGGCAGAGGGACATTTAATTCCAGCCTGAGCCAGCAATTCAAGGTAGTCTGCTTTCACTGAAGGGTCAGACAGAAAGAGAAACAGATCCTTTGTGCAGATGGATTAAGTCCACCCAACTCAGGGGAAGACACTGGCTGATCTCTAGGAGCCAGGAATGGAAAGGCAGCTCCTCTGCACCCAGCTGCCTAGCACGTCCCACAGCATTGTCTGTAGTGGCAAAGCTGCCAGAGACTTAGGCATGTTAACTGTGGTTGAGACTGTAAAATGGAAATGACAAGGTAGGCCATGGTGACTCCCAGAAAGGGCCTTTCTGGCCAATTGGAAATCTGAGGCGGCTCCCATTATATAATCTGCACCAAAAAGGTTTAAAGGCACAAGCAAAAGTGACTAGGTAAGCAGAAATTCTGGCAGACAGACAAAGGATCAACCCACAAGGCAGGTATAAAGTATTCAACTGTTATTTTACTCCTTGATGAGAGAAATAAATTCTGATTCTGGTGTGATTAAAAATAAACAAAGAGCCCTCAATCTTGGGATTTGTTCATATGAAACTTATCCCCGCAAAGCATAGGCTAAGCCTACTTAAAATTAGGCCTAAGAGTCACCCCCAGAGAACCTCTTTTGTTGCTCAGATGTGGCTTCTCTCTCTCAGCCAACCCGACAAGCAAACTCACTGCCCTCCCTCTCTCTACATGGGACATGACTCCCAGGGATTTAAACCTTCCTGGCAACATGGGACAGAAATCCTAGAATGAGTTGGGACTCATTGAGAAGACCTTCTTGACCAAAAGGGGGAAGAGAGAAATGAGACAAAATAAAGTGACAATAGCTGAGAGATTTCAAACAGAGTCGAGAGGTTATCCTGGAGGTTATTCTTACATGTTATATAGATATCACCTGTTTAGTTAAGGTATATTGGAGAGGCTAGAGGGAAGTGCCTGAAAATGTAGAGCTGTGTTCTAGTAGCCATGTTTCTTGAAGATGATTGTATGATATAGCTTTCGCAATGTGACTGTGTGATTGTGAAAACCCTGTGTCTTATAGAGCTCCTTTTATATGTGGTATGGACAGACGAGTAAAACATAGGGATTAAAAATAAATAGACAATAGGGGGACAAATGTTAAAATAAATTTAGTAGATTGAAATGCTAGTGATCAATGAAAGGAAGTGATAAGGGGTATAGAAAAAAATACAGGGGAAACAAAGGCTAAAATATATTGGTTAGATGGAAATACTAGCAATCAATGAGAGGAAGAGGTAAGGTTTATGGTGTATATGTTTTTTTTTCTTTTTTCTGAATTCATGCAAATGTCCTAAGAAATGATCATGGTGATGAATATACAACTATGTGATGATATTGTGAGTTACTGATTATATACCAAGAATGGAATGATCACCCCCACCCCCATTGCTTTTATATGTTTTTACACTTAAAATAAATAAATAAATAAATAAATAAAGATACTTAGGCTCCTTTTCAACCCATGCTAAGGTTATCTTCTGATATTCAATAGAACAGGTAAACCATATAATCTGTCACTCCATATGGTATTCAAATATACCTATTTGAATATAAAAATCCATCTAATATTTGAAAATCCATGAGATAGGTTCAAATGTTTTGATATTTCCCACAAATCACAAAAAAAGAAAGACGATTTTTGGTTTTAAAAGAAGCCACTCAAGGGTTTAAGAGTTATTTTAAGAAAATTACTGTTCAAATAAGCTGATATTATATGGAAAACTCATCTGTCCCCTCCAAACCCCAAAATGCTTGCAGTGCTTTGCCCCCCATGTAACCTGAGCCTGACAGGTAGAAGTCCTTAATAGGAGACAGAGCAGAGTCTCTGAGAATAAAAGACATTTTACATAATGTGGACCACACAGGGATTCTCCGTATTACAGTAAAATGCAGAGGTCTTTTTAAATCTGGAGGATTCCATGACAATCCCACACAGCTGCTCAGATCGGAGTTTCCCTCCTGTCGTTGCTTGGCGATGGCTTGACTTGCTCCTTGGCTGCCTTTGGTTGCTCTTTAGCTGCTTTTGGCTCGAGGACACTGTCCCGTGGTGGCAGAACCACACCTCCACGTTTCTCAGGCTCTTCCTCTCCCAGCACCTGCTGTTCAGACTTGGCTCCCTGCATGTGGGTGAGGGCCTCTCCTTCTTCATGAAGTGCTTGATTCAAACGATTGTTCCTTATTTCTACCTCTTCATTCTGTGTCTGTCAATCTACCAGCATGATCTGCAGCTCCTCTTCATCTTCACTCTCAATTTCACTTTCAGAGGACTATTCCTCAGTTTCACTTCCACCACGCTCTGAGGACTCGACCTCAGCCATCTCGGCCCGCAGACGTTCTAGCTCTTCTTTCTCAGAAGCAATCTGTCAACGCAGGAACGGCTCCAAGGCGGAACTGTCTTCCTGGGAGGCAGCACGGCCTTCCGTCCTTTTCTCCTTTTCCTTAAATTTCCCTTTTTCCTCCCCAGGTTCTTTCTCATCGTCAGACTCTATATCAGGAGGCCCGCGGAGGCCGGAGGTGAGGGCGTCCGGTACA
>PVIY010063369.1:0-10502 GCA_004026745.1 Myrmecophaga tridactyla | reverse complement strand
CCTTTAATTTCTATTTCAGTGTTTGAGTTATGGAGAGCAGATTGCACAGCGAGCTGGGAGACGGGCCACCATGTGCACATTTCAGAGTCAATTACTCGTGACCACTGAGAAAAGCCCCTCATTGGAGGTGGGAGTGAGTTGGGGGGGCTATAGAGGGGGTGGGTGGCTTATTGGAACAGAGCTGTGCCGTGAGTCCCCTCCCCACCTCCAGCAGGACAGGGGCTGTCACCCCCTCCCCCCAGGCCCAGCCTGGTGAGAGCAGCTTCACTGGGACAGCTGTGGAGGTGGACAGTGTCCCCTGCAGTGAGGCCAGCACAGCGGCCAGGTGCCGACTCCCATGGAGAAGGCCTGAGCGGCCTGTGCGGCAGAGCAGAGGGCTGTGGCTGGGGAGCAGGGGAGAGAACATGCCCCTCTGGTGCTGGGCTCCAGCTATGTGCATCCTGGTGACTTGCTAGTAAGCCCAGAGCATTTTGTGGCTAGAGGGTGTTTCAGAAGAAGTCACGCCCAGGGGGGCACCTGGCAGGGTGAGAGGACCCCATCCAGCTCTTTATTCTCCCTGGAGTGGAAGCTGGGGGAACTTAGAAGCAAGCAGCAAGAAGGGCACTTTTCACTCGTCATTTTGGGAGGGGGTGAACATTCTCATTCACTAAATTCTTCACATTTTGATCTGATTGATAGTACTTGTGTAGATAACGTGTATAATTTCAACTTCTAAGTGATAACTAAATCAGTTTGCAGACATTTCCATCCTCTTCTTTCATGAGGTCACATTCTTTAGGTTTTAGTGCTAATAGGTAAAGAGAAAAAAAATCAACACTGTGGGTTTTGTGATGCAAACACCTCTTTTTTTCCTCCTCCATGTTCTAATGCACAATTTGAGTAAAACCCAAGGTTTATCTGGCAAAAGGAAAATAAAGCAAAAGAAAAGAGCAAACAATGAAATAAACCCCTATAGGCAAACAATGAAATAAACCCCTATAGGCTCATTTTTTCTGCCTTGGCTTACTTTACTTACTTATGTCCTCCTGTACCTTTAGATCTGCCAAATGAATGAGCAGATCCATGTAAGTCATCATACCTGTATAATTTGCAGTAGAATCAGGAAGTCAGAGCACGGACAAGCCAGGTTCACTGGATGGATTTCTGTGTCAAGTAATGATAATTAATCCAAGGTCTTAACTCACTAGCACCACATAATGATTAATGACCCTGTGGTAAGTAACAGATATTTATATTGTCCAGAGAGAATCACCTTAACAAGGAAATGAGATAGCATTTGTATGTATAACTTGTCCAGTGAAAAAGCTATTCATTTTACCTTGACAATTCAAATGATTCCTTATCTGTGCACCTTCATTTTGTCATTGTCATTGCCATATCAGCCATCACTCAATTCTTAGAAAAAGATCATGGAGTTTGGTATGATTTATAACTTTACCACTAAATGAATTCATTTTTAAGAATTACAGATTTTTTTTGTTGATAATATTAAAAGCAAAACATTTCAAGAAAGGTTTATATTTCTTCCTGTTTCATCTTTCTCTTCTTTTCTTCTACTCTTTCCTCTTACATTCTCCTCTCATCTCCTATATTCTTCTCTCCCCTTCTATCTTCTTCCCTCCCTCCCTCCCTCCTTTCTCTTCCTTTCTCTTCTTTCCTTCCTTCCCATATGCATCAGTAATACAAGGTGAGGAGACAGAACATCGCAGGAAAAATTATCAGTATTTTATTTAGTTCACTGACTTGGAAGTTTGAACTGATCATCACCTTTAATTTCTGTTTCAGTGTTTGAGTTTCCTAAACCCTTACTTTATTTTGCTGACAGCTGTTACCCCAACTCTACTTTACTAAGATTCATCCACCTTTTTCCCTCCGCTGAAAAGTCAGACCTTTTACTTAATTTTGCAGTGCTTGCTCACTGAATGCAAAATGCCTAAGGGAAATAGTGGCTAGAAAGAGAAGCTGATGACATCTCACAGAAAGAAGAGCAACTACCACCCGTGTGGAGCGCTGAGTAAAGGTGTGATGAGCAGCCCTCAGAGCGTGGGAGGTGCCTGCATCGGGCTTTAGAGGCGTCTGCACTCGGGGATTGGCAGACCTAGAGCCCCCTCAGAATGCTGGGCTGAAACTCACGCTTGTCACATGGATGTTAAGAGAATTACAGAGACAGACTCAACCCTGTTCGCCTTTCTGGTTTGGAGAAGTAGCGATGAATCTTTCAGAAAACTAAATGACATTTTGCATCTTGCTATCGTGGGCCTTTGTCTGTCCTATGTTATTTATAATTTATAATCCCATAACCGTTTTCTTGATAACTGTGTTGGCATTCAGTAATGGTTCTTTTCTCAGAAAGAAGTCTCCTCCTGTATGGGGTCTGTGGGTCACAGCCTTTTACCTTAAGTTTCTAGTTCCTCTTCAGTTGGAAGTCAGTTCCTGGAAATGAGTCTTTTAGTCCCTAGGATGTTGTTTCCTATTTACACACTTATTCTGAAAGGGTTCTTTAGCACTGTAGTGTCACATGCCCCTTTGTAGTGAGAAAAGCCCCAAATGCTTGTTCCAGCAGCCTCCGTGTGTGTGTGTGTGTGTGTGTGTGTGTGTGTATGTAAGGTCTGCCTGTGCCTCCCCCAGCCAGAGCTTCCCCAAAGCTCTCTTAAGCTTTACCACGCTTGACCCAGTGAGCCTGAATGGCTGTCTTCATATAATAGAGCCAGTGACTGAGTTGAATGGGGAATAAAATGGGCCCTGGGGAAACTGGACACCCATTAGGGATGCTGGGATGGTAAAATGAGCAGAGCCGTTGTCAGATGATGATAGGAAAGCTCATGTTCCCAGCACTATTAAAATTGAGTGATTCCATATCATAACAAAAGCATACACCTTTAAATAACACTTCATAGCCACCATGTTTTAACACAGAGTCTTCCAGAAAGCATTCTGCTTCCTTGCAGTCTTACTGGATGGAGAACATAGCTTTACTTTCCATGTGCACTGAAGCTTTGCTGTAATCAGCCTGGGATTTAGTGACAACACTGGAACTATTGTTGGTCTAAGCCTGCCTGCCCCTCATTAAATGACTCAAATGGACCAGCCCTGGGGAACCTGTGTTTGATTGTTACGCTTCCCTGCCGTCCTGTGTCTGCTGTCCCTTCTTCTTTCTCTTTTTTTTAAAACATGAATTTTACTGGGTCTTTGAAAAGGAGAAGAATTCTCCCTGATTGTGGCCAGTCCAGAGTGGAAGTTCGTGCTCAGCTAAGAGAGCCAGTGGGAGGCACAGCTAAGAGAGCCAGTGGGAGGCACGGAGTGCAAAGGCTTCTAAGGCTTTAGGACAAGGGGTGAGGACAGAGTGCCAGCAGGGTCTCCTAACAGTCTCGCTGCTCTTAATGCTTTTTATTGTTCTTGTAGCAAATTACATCCCTGCTCATCTGTTTCTCGTCAGTTCCTCTTGCCTAGGACACCACCCAACCTCTAGACCACCAGCTCCCTGAAGGAAGGAGCCTTGTACAGCTTGTGCACCTACCTGGTCAACACAGTGTCACGGCAGTTCTCCTCAGGAATGCAGTGTTTGTTCAATGAATAACCACATGTTTTGCAATTATGCATAAAATAAGAAAAAATGGTGTCTGATAATCTGAAGGGATTTTCTTTGCTTAAAGTGCTTAAGTTTAAGCATAAACTCCGTGGATCTGTACAGGACTTTAAGAAGCTTTACAATCGCTCTTCTATTTTGCCTGTGCTCTCAGGGACCCAGCACTGCATATCATGGGCACTGTTATTTTGTGGCACAGCCATCCTTGCCCGCTTCTCTTGAGAAATCCTTCCTTCTTCTTCATCTCTGCAATTCTGTACAGGTATTCTGTTGTCAATATTTAAGAGATCGCTGTCAACTATTTCCTTTTCTTCTCTTTTATTTTCTAATGGCCATATTAGAGAGATGACCTTTCAGAAATAAAATCAGCAGAGTGTCACAGTGTCCTATTTTTTGTGTGTGTATAACAAAAACTTAGCTTTAGTAATCCTTCTAATATTTAAAATTTTAAAGTATCATATGTCTTATTTGCAGCTATTTGTGTTCATTTACATTTCTCCAAATAAAGAAAGCCCTTTTGCTTTCTTGCTGGTAATTGGCTGCGAAATTTGAACCTAGTAAAAGCGCAGGAACCTGAGTCAATACGTTTTGTTCATGATTCCAGCATGTCCATTTTTCAGCACAAATATTTTCTGCTAAAAGCAAGGCCCTGGAGACAAAGAGGGAAGTTGCAGGTTTGAAAATTGGCAATAAATCCAACTTGCTACATTGACACATTTTGCTGAAAGTCTGAGCTGCAAAAAATGTGTTCTATTTTATTCAATAGGGTGGATTTTTGTAATAAAGGATAACGGCCTGGGAAATTTTCATTTTTCACTTTCCCATTTAGCACCAGGGTTTGCTGAATCAGCTTCTTTCCCAGATAAAAGTCAGATTCCCAATTACTCAGTTTAAAAAAGTATCCACACAGCTTTCTTCTGTCTCAAGATCAAATGACTATTTGTATTCAGCTTATTATAACTCACTGGGAAACCTCTTCTGTACATTTCCAGGGGGTTCATTCTTAAAGGGTGTTTGCTTAATGTGGCATGCCCCCCCAGGGCCTGGTATGACCTGTGTTTTTTAGACTTCACTGTATCTGGAGTGCAGTAATTTTGGGGATTGAATCCTGTCTCCTTGTCTATAGTATTGCTTAACCAGAAACCCAGTCACCTCCACACCATTTGTGACGCTGTCTGTTTCCCATCTCTGGGACATGGTCATATATTTTTAGTATGATTCTTAAGTCTGCCTTCCATTTCCTCCTTGTTTTTTCTTTTAGAATTCAACTACCACTGTGTAAACTTTGCTCTATTAAAACAGCATCCTCACTGATACTTTTACCTTCAGCATATTTCTTTCTGCTACCTTCTTGTTACTACAATTATTTAACGTAACTAAATATTTTGTAAACTAATGAAAAGTAATAAATGGGTCGTTTTATTTACAAGATATCTAAGTTGGGTGGACAGGAACAACTCAGTAATGGAAATGTGCTTCAGAAATGCTGTTGAATTAGAGCTATCAAGATCACTCTTGAATATTGTGTAATAAATACTCGGAGAGCCTTCGCTCAGCTCTCCCCCAGCGCTCCATGCGCTTGTCCTCTATAGACAGCTGAGGCGCAGGAGGAGGGTGCCCTGGGGCCGGGTCCACACCGCAGACCTCCACCCAGCCCTCGGAGGCGAGGCCCAGCCTGGCTCCCTGTGCCCCTCCCCCACAGGCACACCTCATAGCCGCAACTGTGGGGTGACCCAGGGTGGAGTGGGGAAGGGGACCTAGTGAGCCAGGGCAGGGGTGCTAGTCGTCAGCCTGACCACAGCACACGCTTCGCTTCCCCGATACCTGGTAGCCGGTTGCTTTCATAATCCTGGGCTGAATTACTCATGGCACCCAGAAAGGCAGGCAGGCAAAAAATGTCGTAGTTGCCATGGCCTCTCAAATAAGAATGGATCTCCACGCCACCACATGCACCTTCTGATTCTACCTGAGAACCCCAGATGTGCAGGGTCCATGAGGGGCCTTCAGTGGCCGTGAAATCTCATGAGAAGTCTGCAGAGGGAGGTCACCGCTTCCCGGTGTACTCGGTGGGTGAACACCGCAGAACAGGGGCAGCCTTTCTCCCACGGTGCCCTTGTGCTCACTCAACGAAGGGGCCCCTCTGGGCGGGTGAGCAGGTGGTCTGTAGTGTGAGAAAGAGGAGGTGCTCTCCACCCAGCAATGTGGGGTCTGAAGAGAGGAGCGAGCGCCCACCTCAGAGCTCACCCCACCCCTCAGCCTGACTGCTCACGTAGAGCAGAAACCACACAGCCCTCCAGAGCGGGCCTGTCTCTCTCCACTCCACCTTCAGCTTGCCCAGTGTTGGTTTTTCCAGAGTTTTCTCCATCACTGCATAGGGTTGAGACCCATAGTTCTCCTGTGGGTAAATAACACTTCCAGTCCAACAGTGTTTTACTATTTTTACAAGGTCGTGCAAATACCACCACCATCCAATTCTGGAACATTTTCCTCAACCAAAAAAGAAACCCCATACCTATTAGCAGTCACTTCTTATTGACCCTCTTTCTAGCCTCTGACAACCCTTAATCTAATTTCTGTATCTGTGGATTTGCCTATTCTGACATTTCATATAAATGGAAATACACACATATGTGGCCTTTTTTTCCCCACTTACTGTAATGTTTTCATGGAGTATCCCTGTTGTAGCATGCATCACAACTTCATCTCTGTTATGGCTGAATAATATTCCGTTGTATTGGATGTACCAGGTTAATCAGTCCATGGACATTTGGGTTGTTTTCACTTTGGGGCTAGTATGAATAATACTACTGTAAAAATTTGCATACGTGTTTCTGCATGAACACATGTCAGTTCTTTTCTGCGTAAGCCTAGGAGTGGAATTGGCTTATGCTGGCGTTTCATTTATACTTTAGGCATTAACTTTTTTTTAAATGTTGAAACGGCTTTGGCATGTTAACATGGAACTGGCTGGACCTCTCAGCCCCCGAGCCTGTGAATAAGTTGCTGACTTGATAGAAGCTGTGTGAGCAGATCTCGGTGATGTCAGTGCCAGTGGAGGGTCACCGTGGGGAGGGGAGAATGTGGTTGTGGATGGAGTTTGTTTGTGCAGATGTGCTTGTGTGTTTATAATCAGACACATGCCCAAGACCCAGGATAGTTCACAACAGAACCACAAAGCTTCGGCAACTCTAAAACTTCTCTGCCCTGTTCTCTCTCCCAAGATGATTCTTTCTTCAGGGAAAGAAGAAAATCCTCTGTACCCATTGCTCAGAGGTTGATGAGAAAGGAGGGGGCCTCCTCTGTCCACGCAGATGAGCCTGCAGCAGCTGGCTGAGGGGACATGCACCTGGGCAGGTGGGGCTCAATCCTGCAGGAGGCCAGCAGGAGCCACACCCCACTGGCACAGGCCCTGGGGACCAAGGCTCAGAGTGGCCTGCCGCATGCCTGGCTTCCAGTCTCTGTGTCTGTTCACTTATTGATTCCTACAATGCCCCTCACTTGGGGATCAATACATTTTGTGAACTCCATATTAATTAGGAAGAAACCTGTGTCTGTCTTGGAGCTATTCACCAATTCAAATTAATAGAATATTGACCACAGCGGCTTTTGAATGTGAGCTTTTAGCTGGGTTGAAGGCGAGCATGTTGGGAAATTGACTGCTGAGTGGTGAAAACACTTCTATGTTTTCATGAGGAGATAGGATGGCCAAGGTCTGAAGAATTAATTGAAATTTTACCCAAATGCTACTGACCATGAAAAGCATTGTGAGGGGGTGGTGCTGTTTAATTCACACGTTGCCACTTTAAAACATGCTCTGTCTGGCTCTAGAGAGCTCCCAATTACGAAATATCAAGGTATCCCTGGAGAAAATATCCTAGCCATCAACATTACTTTGGAATGCTGGTTTTAGTGTCACATATTTAACAACTTCAGCTGAAATGATTTGCTTTCCTTTGATTTCACCAGAGGGCCAGATATTTTTAAGATATTTTCGCAGACCTCCAAGGCGGTTTGGTGCTCCATGTGGCAGAGCAGGTGTCCTCCCCACTGATGTTCCTTCTTTCCGTGCCGATGACTCAAGGACTAGCTTCTTGGGTTGCAAAAGAAGGACTGGGGCTTCTTTATACCTCATTTGTCCTAAAGTCACACCAGATATTTATGGCATGAAAAATTCCCAGAGCTTTCAATATACCTACCCAAATTCCTGATAAAATTTTCAGTTTTTGACAAAAAAGTTATTCTAGGTCACATACCAGGAACAATCCTAAAGCTTAAATGAGCCATCTTTTTGCTAAAATAAGCAGTGGGCGTTCTCCTTGCAGCTTCCCATTACTCTGAAGCACATTGTCCTAGTTTATTGACTCAGTATTTTTATTTCCCTTACAGTATCATCACTGGGGAAAGGCCTGCTTTTAAAGGGAAATTGCATATGTGTGTGTGTGTGTGCCCGGCAAACTTTGCCATCTTGCAGAATCAAATATGTGACAGATTTGAAGGAAACATTAATTATGAATTATGGATAATGTGTAAGAAGCCATACAAAATTACTTCCTTGGCTTGTGTCCAAAGTTAGAGTGAATTTATGGCAAACTTGATATTGATCAGTGATTTATTAAGCCTGTTGAATTTGTCAGCACAGCTTGTGGAAGAGGATTTGTTAGGCCAAGTAAATTAAGTCATAATTAAATTGATTGTTTCTTTATGAAATATTAAAATGCATGAGATCTGGTAATTGTAAGTCTAAATTTGAAGTCCCTTTATAGATACTCATTTTAAATTGAGGATGATGTTGGTTCAGCTGTCATCCCAATAAGCACACAAACCTGGAATGAAGAGGGCTGCTGAGAATGCTTAGAAACAAATGCAGGATAATTAATATCTCAAAAGGGGAAGTGTGGTAAGGAGTCCCCAAGAGGCTTCAACCCTGGATAGTTTCACCCTAAAGTTACTGTGGAGTATCTGGGCATAGCTACATTACTCTTATCCTTCTACTAGGATTTTATAAGGAACACTTGTGCCCAAGTAAAGTAACAGGGAGGTACGAACCCCTACTTTACGAAGAGAGGTGCTAGATCAACACTTGTAAAATGGGGACTGCAAATCTGGAGGGTCCAAAAAATTGAAGATCCCGGGAGATGGAGCATTAGGAAGAGAATTTCTCTGGAGAGAGCTGAGTGCCATAGCCCCTCTTCCTCCTTCCTTCCAGAGGTGGCAGTTTCCTTGCACCTTATTCTGAGACTTGGATGACGTTTGCTGTAACATGCATGCCTCCAGAATCCAACCCTGAGACAAGTGTGCAGAAGGGAGTAGTTTACTTGTGATGTGTTCTCAGAAAACAGCGGTAGAGAGGGGAGTGACCCAGGTAAAGGAAAGAATCCAATAAATAATAAAATACTTTTCTTCCCCCTTCTTTTTGTAATTTGATATATAATTTACATACCATAAAATTTGTCCTTATAAAGTGTAAAATTCATTGGTTTTTAGGTTGTGCAACCTTCGCCACTATCTAATTTCATGGCATTTTAGTCACCCTCCAAAGAAACCCACTACTCTTAGCTGCCGCTCCCGTTTTCCCTTTCCTGCCAGGCTCTGGAAACCACTAATCTATTTTCTGTCTGTATAGATTTATATATTTTGGGTACTTGACGTAAATGGAATCATGCAATACATAGCCTTTTGTGCCTGGCTTCTTTCACTTTGCATACTGTTTTCAGAATTCATCATGTTGTATTAAGCATTGGAACAGCAGTAGTTTTTCTTGACTGAATAGTATTCCATTGTATGGCTGTATGGAGAGTTGTATTGTTTCCACCTTTTGGCTATTATGAATATGCTGCTATAACATTAGTGTATAAGTTTTTGCATAGGTACATATTTTTAATTACTTTGTGTGGAAATATATTTCCTATTTACCTAGGAGTGGAATTGCAGGCCCATATAGTAAGTCTGTGTTTAGCTTTCTGAGAACCTCCAAATTTTTTTTTCCAAAGCAAGTTGCACCATTTTATATTCTCACCAGTAGTGTAAGAGGGCTCCAAGTTTTCTATATTCTCATCGACACATATTGTTGTTCATCTTTTTAGCATAGCCATCTCATTGTTTTGATTTTTATGTCCAAATGATTAATGATGTTTAACATCTATTCATACATTTGTTGACTGTTTGTCTATCTTCTTTGGAGAAATATCTCTTTAAAACCTTTGCCAGCTTTCTAACTGGCTTATGTCGAGACCAGTCTCTGGGCTACCACCAGAGGAGAAGGCTCCCACTTCTCCACCCGGGGAACGGCACCAGGAGTAGAGGCCGAGACATGCTGCCCGCTCCATCGTTCTGCAGAACTGTGGTCGCCAAGGCAGACACAGCACACCCCAGCACTGGGGGAGACAACACTGCACTCATGTAGGGAGAAGACAGAGTGGGGCCAGCTTCAGTAGTGGGCAGGGCCTCCATGGCCAGTGGGTCCCTCCTGAAGCCGAGGCAGAGTGGTAAATCACATACCACTCTTGTGGCTCCATGAGGAGGCACTGTTCCCTCCTGCCAGGGGGCAGCCAGGGGCCATGTGCTGCACGTGCATGGGAAGTACAGAGCTCCCTGGGCACCAGAACAGGAAGGAGGATGTGGCCCGAGCGGGAGCTCACTGCCCAGCCCCCAAGGTAGGAAATGGTTCTGGCCCGGGGCTCTGACCACAGTAAACCCGGGAGGGTCAGCAGACTGCACAATGCCTTCTTTCCCAAGCAGGTCATTTGTCTTTCTTATTGCTGAGTTGTCAGAATCCTTTATATATTATGGAGTCTCAACCCTCATCAGATAGATTGTTTGCAAATATTCTCCAATTCTCTGGATTGTGTTTTCACTTTTGTGATAGTGTCCTTTGAAGAACTAAGGTTAATTTTGATGAAGTCCATTTTCCCTAATT
>PVIY010063368.1:0-10522 GCA_004026745.1 Myrmecophaga tridactyla | reverse complement strand
GCTCAGCCTATTGCTTTGGTTGTCCACACTGCTTGTGAGAATATCAAGAATTCTCCACTGGGGAAGTAGAATTTTCCCCCTTTCTCACCATTCCCCCAACTGGACTTTGCAAATACTTTTTTACTCACTGTTCAAATCCTGGGATTTATTGGGGCATCACTCTGGACAATCCTACAAAATCTTACACCTTACTCAAGGTTCCACGTACTCATGGTGTTCAATTAAGCTGTCCACATAAGTTATACCAGGAGGAGACATTTAGATTAGATAAAAGGAAAAAGCTTTTCAAGTTTTTGACACAGCTAGTAGGACAATTTAAGAACTTCTGAACATAAAAACTAAGTTTGGGGGTGGGATGGGTGACATTCTCATTTCCAGAGTATCACAAGGGGTCCCGCTTGGTCCAAATTTGCTGATGGGTGCCTGGTCACTTCGCAGGAGTCGGCCAGGAATGAGTCTGGAGGCTGGACAATTCTTAACACGCCACTTCAATCTATGAACGATGTTTATCACTACCACCGAAGTGGACTGATACCGCGAAATAAACAGTCGCGCTTTGCCTTTACCATGGAGATTCCTGGGAAAAACTTCAAGGAATCTGGGTGCATTGAGACCTCAAGGAAAGACGAGGAAATTTTTAAAAATCTATATAGTATCTTTCTCCCAAGAGGCTAGACACACTTCTTACACACAACATCTGTGACCGGTGTTTTGTAAAAACTACTCCTCTGAGTACGCTAGCAGTGATAAGCTTGTCCTTACAGGAAGAACGCTGGAAAAGGGGATGAGTTTATAGAGGGAACACTTCAACAAAGAATTAACCCTTTCCCAGTAACCTCGGACGTATCTGTCCCTCTTTGCTTTCTACTATGCAACCAAACTGTGCACAACTGAACCAACCTTGGCCGTCCCATCCCTTGCCATTCCACTTAACAGGCACTTTCAGCAGCCTATCATAACTTCGAACTGCCCAACCATCAACCAATTACAACTAAAACTTGGGCTAGGTTGCTCCAGGTTCGGGCGGGGGCGAATACCCGGCCCAGGAAAAGGGGCGGTAAAGAAGCTGTGACGAGCGGGTGGGTCACACCAATCAGAGCAGAGAGCCGCCGCCCTACTACCCAATGGATAGGCTGGAAGTATGAAAAGAGGTGGGCCTGTTGTCATGGGGGAGGTGGTGGCGCTTGGTGGCTACTGGCGGCCGAGGTAGAGTCGGTGGCGCTAGAGTTGGTCGGGGGCAGCTGCAGGTGAGTACCGGTAACCCTGGCCTGAGTCCTGAGGGCCAGCGCGGGGTGGAAACTCCTACTTGGCGCTCCGGGGGCGAAGGTCGGAGGAAGGGGGCCTGGAGTGCCGGCCCGGTCACGGTGGGGGCCGGGGCGGGGGCGGCGGCGGCAGCAGCTAGTTCGCGCTGACTGGGCTGGTGGGAGAATGGCCCGGCTCTTGGCAGTGGAGATCGGGTTAGGGAGGTTGGCTGGGGTTGGACCAAAGAGGTCAGGCGGAGCAATCCTTTGGGACGTCCAGCGGCTCGGTCTGGGGCACTGACCGGCGGCCGGTGTGTGAGGGGTTGTCCCTGGGGAGACGGGAGCTTCCGGGGTACCAGAGAGGGGGGTGACCCGGTGTGAGAGGTAACGACCTGATCCGAGGGTGGAGTGACTCGGGAACACACCGAACGGCTTGGGTGCGAGGGAGAAGGGGAACCCGGGAAGCTCGGGAGCGGCCGGTGCGCGACAGCGTGGTGGGGGTGGGGGCGGCGAGGAAACTGGGAGTGGTCTGGGTCCGACGGAGAGGGGAGGTGGCAAGACCGAAGGCACCGGGGTGACCGGGAGCAACTGGGGTCCGAGTGAAGGCATTTGAGGAAGGGCAGGGAGGGGGCTGGGGATCTTGCTGAGAAAGGCGGCGGTCGGAGGAAGGAGGACCCCTGGGGAGATGAGAAGCGGAGGGTCTTGGGAGGGTCGGACCGATAGAGACCTTGACCGGCTTGAGGGAGGACCTCTAGCGCTGCGGAAAGGATTAGTCTGGGAGCTCCAGGGTCTGAGGATCCCTGGAGGTCCAAGGAAAGCAACCTCCAAGGAGTGGCTCAGCTTTGAGACTGGGGTAAGAGTCCATCAGGGGAGTATAAGTTCCCTCATGTAAGAAGGGAGTAGTAGATAGGGTGAGGGAGCTTCCCCAGGGAGAGAGTAGTGGTCTTAGGGCCAGAACAGCAGATAGGGGAAATTAACAGTGGGGCCTTTAGAAGGCTTTAAGGTCTCATCAGAAATAGAAGAAACTCCAGCTTCATTAATTAGTACTAAGATGCTGTCTCCTACCACGGAAAAGGTCTTAAAAAGCACTCCTGTGCTTTAGAGAAGAAATTTGTTTTAGGAGACCTTGACCGAATGGGGTTATTTGAGAGGGAAAAGGGGAGGAGTAGCTGAACTAAGAGTAGAGCCTGGTGACTTGATCAGAAAGAGGAGAGTCGCTTGGAGAGTGTAGGCATACTCTCACAAAATTGAAAATAATTTGAATTCCATTTCTACTACTTAGCTTGGGCAACTTAACTTCTCTGTGCGGCAGTTTCCTCATCTATAATGTAGGGACAATAATAGTGCTTATTTCATAGGGTTGTTGTATTAGGAGTTGATATTTATAGCGCTTTTAGAATAGTGACTGGCCCATAGTAAGCACAGTGTAGGGGATTGTTAAATAAAAGATAAAGAAAAACCTGAATTCTCAAACTTTAGCTTTCACCAGAATCTCTTGGGGGCTTGGTAAAATACAGATTGCTCAGACCCCTGAGAATTTCTGATTCAATAGGTATGGGGTGAGGCCTGCGAATTTGTATTTTTCTCAGGTGATGCTTATATTTATCAGGGGCCCACACTTGTAAGAACCCCACTTTAATGAAATTATTAATATAGCAATTTAAAATATCTGTCCACTCTGCTAAAGATAGGTAGAAGCAAATTGCAAAAAAGATAAGTGATACTCTGTCTTAATCTTGCATATGTCAAACTGTGGGTCATGATTTATTAGTAAGTTGTAAAATCAGTTTAGTAGGTTACAACCAGCATTGAAAATAAAATGAAACATAACAACAAAACAGACTAGAAAATAGTAAAGTGCATTCATTGCCCTTGGTAAGGAAAAGTATGTTTTGGGAAACTTTTTCTCATACATATGTGTATTAGGTTGCCATGTAAAATGTTTTTCTCATAGTCAGAAAAGTTTGAAAAAGAGCCATGTAGTGGCTGCAAAAGCAACCCTGGGAATTGGATTTATGATTGATTTCTCTTTTCTTTTTGTTTTTGTGGTAGTTCTTTCTCAGGTGGTGATATATTCCATTAAATTTCTTCAATTTCTTACTTGGTTTCTTCTATATTTTTGTCTTGTCACATTTTGTGTTGTGCCTTTCTGACCTTGTGAAACTTTTTTTTTGAATTTTGAGAATCTTTGTGATGAGGACGTAAGGAATTTTAGGTAGGGAAATTAAGTGCTATTTCTCAGAATGTGGTATATTTTTGTTTCACCTAGGCCCTTTTTTCCTTCTTTTTCATCCCTGTCCTGTAAAGCATTATCTGTACAAAGCTTAAGTATACAGTGACTTATTGACAATAAACATCTAAACAAAATGAGTTAGGTTGAAAACATTTCATGTATAGATATTGGGCAAAAACCAAATAAGGTACATTTCAAAAGAGAAAAGCAGAAAGAGCATTTTCTTTTTAGAGAATAAAAGCATTTTCAAGTTTTTCTTTTCCTTGCACTTATACAAAACACTCTATATAAAGACATTTTTAAGGGAACCAAATTAATTGTGTATTATAGATTTCTAGTTTTTTTTGTAGACAGGAATTATGATAAATACTTGACAGCAAAATGCACCTGGGATAGTAGAAACTTAACTACAAAGTAAGTAGTTTATTAAATGAAAGTCTTTGTTTTGATGGTTTTCTCTCTTGAGAATGAACTAGATGTGGTGTATATTGAAAATTTAATGTTTGGGGGTCTAAATGTAATCTACAATACTTAGTTTAATCTGTATTTAAAACACATACATAAGT
This sequence comes from Myrmecophaga tridactyla, assembly GCA_004026745.1. Taxonomy (NCBI): domain Eukaryota; kingdom Metazoa; phylum Chordata; class Mammalia; order Pilosa; family Myrmecophagidae; genus Myrmecophaga; species Myrmecophaga tridactyla. The sequence continues at coordinate 6,482 of PVIY010063368.1, read as the reverse complement.
TTTATACTGCTCTTGCTTTGGTTTTTCTTCTACTGAAAACTAGAATAGTCTTTATTTAGAGCGAGTTAATTTAGAGCTATTTTGGTGGATTTAAGAACAGAGATACTGTTCAAAACTGAAAGAGATCCCTGCAGCTCTGTTTAAAATCTTTAATCCAGGGAATTTATGTAACCCTTTCATTAATGTCTTATGAAATTGGTAAGAAACTGTTGGAGTAGCTTAGCATGAGGATTTTTGGATTCTCTTTTCTCTCAAAGATCATTTTTAGTTCTGTTTAGGATTTTTATATTTGTTTTTTATTTTTGTTTGGAAGACTGCAAAACAGGTAATCATTGCATGTTTCAGTTTAAAATCAAACAGTCTTTTCACAAAACAAATTTACTATACATATAGTGTGTGTATGTGACAAAGATTCCGAGGATTAAAGCTTTTGAATTCTGCGGAATGAGTTAAATAGAGGATCCCTACCATGAGTGTTTAAAATGAGTGTTTAAGTTATTGTGCAGTTTGGTGGGCAGATTTTTATAAATTGTTCGGTTTTGTACCAACAGACAAGAATGTAACATCTTAATCAAATGTGGGAAAAATATGAAAGTTCATTTTTCATAGTTTTGGATATTGAGCAATTTGATTACTTATTTGGTTTTAATAAGTGCACTTTATTCAATTGACTTTTATTCATTCATAATTTAATCATACTTATCTATGAACAGCTTTGATTGCCCAACTCATTTTACAGTGAGATTTGTTAATCTGTAATTGAATACATGGTGGTTTTTAAAACACAAAGAAACTGCTCCTAACTGTACAGTTTAGTGAGACTCAACTTCACCTATCAAATATTAGTCAGGTGAATGATTTTTAAAAGTGTATGTTCAATTAACACTAGTTAATTAAGTTTATTTTCTATTTCAGGGAGTTTTTATAATAACTTTTGATCTGCTTTCTCTGCTTACCTCCGACTGCCCATGCATAAATCCTAATGGAAACGTTGATGCTTCAAAGTTTAGTTCTGTGGAAGTATAAAACCTCTGTATCTAGTGTTTAGTTACCTATGAGAATTCCTATATCAGAAAACATCCCTTGGTAAATTTATCACCTTTAAAAAAATATTTTATTTAATGGAATACTTGAAAAGTAACATTTTATTTCGGACTTTCTAAAATACATTTATTTAATAGATTTTAATTTCTACAGAATGGATCTTGAATTCCACTGAAATATATTTCTTTGATGGGATAGGGAAAAATGAAGCAACGTACTTCCTAAAGTTGTAAATAATTTTTGCTCTCTGATTTTATTTTCATCCTGACATTATGATAAAACCTTTATTTGAAAAGAAAGTTTGTTTTAGTAATATAGCATATTGGAAATTTCATTATCAGAGGTAGAAATACTAGATAAGGCTTAAGGATGTTTGTTCAGATGTCAAACATAGAATGGTGAATAGGATGTCATTGGATACTAGGTACAATATTGCCATAAATTTTGGAGAATAATACTTGGAAATTTGGGGCAAAAGGAGGATTGAAACTAAGGGAGAATGTGCTTAAGAAATAGCCTGGAGTATCTGCAGGAAATTTGTCTAGAGGAGTGAGATGTTCTTGGCAGCTTTTCTAGAGTGGCATACGTAAAGGGGGATGATCTTATTTGTAACAGTCTCCCATGGACATACTCTTTTTCTGTGCAGTTTTTTACTGCTTTCTATAACTCTCCCCCTTTTTCTTCCACTCAAGAAACTTACATCCTAACGTGAAAGAAAGCATGTTGGAATGCAGGCAAATAGATGGAGAAGTGCTAGGGTCCTAGAGTATGAGAGCCTGGGAAGGACATTGTTGATTTTTGAAGCTTAACTTGTCTCTGCTTCTGCAGCTTTTGGGAATAGTCCCCAGGAACCATAACTAGACCAGCCTTCTTACTTGCCCTTTCCAAGGGAGTATGGAATTAAGCAGTAGGAAGAGACCCCCAGTTATCCTAAATGGATTAGCCGTTAAATAAACAACAGTAATTAATATTTAGTGGCATCCCTTTCCTCCCCACCCCACGTATTTCTCCTCACTTGCTTGCTAATGCTGTGCACTCTTTTTTAACCACAGTCGAAATCTTGAATTCTCTGATTAGATGGGAGATCTTAATTGTGGTGACTTTACATTAATATGTATATAGCTACTTAAGAAAATAATTAAGAGATTTTTTCCCAGTTAGTTAGGAAGAAGGATTGAAAGCTATAGAACACTGCTCAGTTCCTGAGTAAGGGCAAAATCAGGGAAGCCAGGAACACAGAAATCAACTAAATTTGTGTTATTTAAGATTGACCTTGTTACCTTTGATCTTGGAAAAGTAAAGTTAGTGATAACTTTTGTTCTGGTTAGCTGTGCACATGTATACCTCAGGTACTTTTATAATTGAATTGTGGTTTGCTTTGCTCTGTTGTAAGGAGTTTTAGCTTATTAATATTCTTTCTTTTTTTTTAGGATGTTTTATATGTTTATTGGTGCTATGCTCTAGGAAAAAAGGTAATAACCACACAGGTGAATGCTATGTTCCTAGCTTTTGCTTAGCACATAGAATAATAATATTAATGGAGCCAGAAAGACTTTTCAGTCACCCATGACTTCATGAAATACTAGCTTTCTCATTCTGTCTCAGCTAGAATTTCCATTGTTTGAACTTTGAAACAGTGTACTCAAAGATGAGTACATCTAAGGAATAAAACAACTTTTCGGTTCTTCATGAGTAAGTCTAATTTAAGGCAAATTTAGTTTTTAGTTGTAAAAAAACATGCCATTTAAAAATTGTCAATTTAGAAAAAAGTCAACTAATACAAAACGACTGAATTTTTTAAATTAAGAATATAGTTTTATTTACTTATAAGGTCATATGGAAATTACTATTTTAGATTTTCTTAGTATCTCATCAGAAGGTAGGTAGATGTTTGTTTCTACATTAAAGATAAGGGAATCAAGACAGTTAACTAAATGAATGTAACAAACTTTTTTTTTAGAATAATGGGGGTAAATCACCTGTAAAATTACTGGCTAAAAAAATTATATAAAGTGAGAAGCAAGTGCTTCCACCCTGTCTGCTTCATCTTGTATCCCACCCCTCTCCTGCCCTTTTTTTTAAAAAAAAACTTTTTAATTGTATGATATATATACAAAGCAAAGAAAGAAAACAACAGTTTTCAAAGCACTTTTCAACAGGTAGTTACAGGACAGATCCCAGAGTTTGTCATCATCTCAGATTTTTCCTTCTAGGTGCTCCAGAATATAGTAGGCTAGAAAGAATATTTTTTTATCATCACAATTGACTTTTTTGTGAAAAATAACATGTATACAAAAAAGCAATAAATTTCAAAGTACAGCACAACAATTAGTTGGAGAAAAGATTTCAGAGTTTGGTATGGGTTACAATTCCACAATTTTAGGCTTTTGCTTCTAGTTGCTTGAAGATACTGGAGACTAAAAGAAATATCAATTTAGTGATTCAGCAATCATATTTGTTTCTTAAACCCTCCCGTCTCCTTCACTGTATAACTCTGCCATCACCTTTGATCTTTCTGTCCCGCTCTTTAGGGGTATTGGGCTATGGCCAGTCCAACTTTTTCATCTTGGAAGGGGTTGTTACTAATATGGGTTAGGGAGATTGAACTAGCTGATGTTCTGGAGAGGCTGGGCCCTCTAGGTTTCAGGACGTATCTGGTCCAGGGACCCATCTGGAGGTTGTAGGTTTCTGGAAAGTTATCTTAGTGCATGGAACCTCTGTATATTGCCGTAGGTGTTCTCTATGATTGGTTTGAGTGGTTTTTGTTGGGGTTTGGCAAGTTATGATAGGTAGCAATGTCTAACTGAAACTGGCCTAAGATGATCTCCCAGTAACCTCTTGACTCTATTTGAACGCTCTCAGCCACTGATACTCTTATTAGTTACACTTCTTTTCCCCCTTTTAGTCAGGATGGAATTGTTGATCTCACTGTGCTAGGGCTGGACTCATCCCTGGGGAGTCATCTCCCATGCTGCCAGGGAGATGTTCACCCCTGGATGTCATGTCCCACATAGGGGGTGGGCAATGATTTCACTTACAGTTGGGCTTAGAGAGTGTGAGGCTGCATTTGAGTAACAGAAGAGGTCCTCTAGAAGTAACTCTCAGGCATACCTATAGGTAGGCTACGCTTCTCTCCTACCTACATAAGCTTCACAAGAGTAAGCCTCAAGATCAAGGGTTTGGCCTATTGATTTTGGGTGTTTCCAGTGTTTGACAAGAGTATCGGGGTTCCCTAATGATAAAGTTTAATATTTCCATATTTTTTCTCTCATCCGTCAAGGGACTTTGCCAATACTTAAAAAAAAAATTTTTTTTTTTAAGTACCAAAAAGCACCAAACACAAACATTCTTATTTTGATCATTCCATTCTACATATATAATCAGTAATTCAGAATATCATCATGTAGTTGCATATTCATCTTCATGATCATTTCTTGGAACATTTGCATCTATTCAGAAAAAGAAATAAAAAGAAAACAAAAAATATTCATACATACCATACCCCTTACCCCTCCCTTTCATTGATCACTAGCATTTCAATCTAAATTTATTTACATTTGTTCCCCCATTATATATTTTTATTCCATATGTTCTACTCGTCTATTGACAAAGTAGATAAAAGGAGCATCAGGCACAAGGTTTTCACAATCACACAGTCACATTTTGAAAGTTATATCATTATACCATCATCTTCAAGAAACATGGCTACTGGAACCCAGCTCTACATTTTCAGGCAGTTTCCTCCAGCCTCTCCACTACATCTTGAATAACAAGGTGATATCTGCTTAATGCATAAGAATAACCTCCAGGATAACCTCTCTACTCTGTTTGGAATCTCTCAACCATTGCCGCTTTGTCTCATTTCACTCTTCCCCTTTTTCGTTGAGAAGGTTTACTCAATCCCTTGATGCTGAGTCTCAGCTCATTCTAGGGGTTTTCTCAATCCCTTGATGCTGAGTCTCAGCTCATTCTAGGATTTCTGTCCCACGTTGCCAGGAAGGTCCACACCCCTGGGAGTCTTTGCCAATACTTTTTGATTATCTGCTTAATATATTCTAGGATGTATCCAGGCATTACCTAAAACTATACAGGATTAAAGGACCTCATTCTTATTCTGGACCTTCTGTGTTTCAGTTGTTCAAGTGAGCTTTCCAGACAGGTTGAGTTAGATTATGTATAGTATTCTTTAATAAGATAGATATTTTTTTCAACCTATGATCTCATGAAACCTTAGAAAACCTGATGATGATGATGATAGACGTATATTTATAACTGTCATATTATGAAATTAGAATAGGTATAATTTGTGTCGGGAGGAAGCATGATAGAGGAAGTATGACCATGTTTTGAATCCTGGCTCCTTCATTTCCTAAATTATTAATTAAGCGGTTTAATAAAACTCTCTTAGCCTCAGGGTTTTTTTTTTTTTTTTTTTTTTTTGGTATACTGTGTGGCAGGGTTACATTTCATTATTTTTCCATGTGAATATCCCATTATTGCAGCACTGTTTGTTGAATTTTTGCTTGCTTGTTTGTTTTTTGGTAAGTGCGTGGACCAGGAATTGAGCCTGGATCTCGTACATGGCAGGCAAGAATTCTACCACTGAAGTACCCTTGCACCCCTTCGCCTCAGTTTTGTAATCCATATCATCCTCCTTACTAGGGTGATGTGAAAATTAAATGAAAAATGTTTTGTATAATTCCTTTCCTATAGTGGGTACTAAACAAGTGTATTTGTTAATTATTAATAATTATAACGACATTCGACCTATTATTTAGACTTCTCTTTCTAGGATGAGCTAATATTCTATTTATTTTGATTATAAATGATGGGGCAATTAGAAAAACCAGAGTTGACTTTAAAATTTTATATGTATTTAAGCATTTACTATCTTAGTGTGTTTTTGTGGTTAGTTTAGTTTGGTGAATTAGACTAAAACATGGTGCAAGTGAAGCTAAGATTTTATTCTGTGAGGTCACAGACTATGTTTCTATGTTTCATTACCTGGTCGTTTTCCAAATACGAATGAACTTTTGCTAATAGTGGAAACTGTTACCCCTATAATAGAAAAACAAAGCAAAAAACATGCCAATGAAGGTAAGTTATTTTACCTTTGTTGAAAAGTGCTTTTTCTGTTAGACTGAAATATATTAGATTGTTAAGCCATGTTTTTTTTTAAATTTTTATTTGTTAATTAAAAAATTAACAACAAACAAAAACATTAACATATCATTCCATACTACATATATAATCAGTAATTCTTAATATCATCACATAGTTGCATATTCATCATTTCTTAGAACATTTGCATCGATTTAGAAAAAGAAATAAAAAGACAACAGAAAAAGAAATAAAACGATAACAGAAAAAAAAAAGATTATACATACCATACCCCTTACCCCTCGCTTTCATTTATCACTAGCATTTCAAACTAAATT
>PVIY010063367.1:0-10520 GCA_004026745.1 Myrmecophaga tridactyla | reverse complement strand
GTATTGAATAAAAAAACTATGATAAACATTTCTCTAGCTGCCCCCTTTCGTCTTGAAACCCTCCCGAGTCGCCCCGAATAGCTCCAACCTCAGCCACTGGCACCCCACTTCCGCCACCAGCACCACCCACACCACCGCCATCATCCAGCGACTGAACCCGGCATTCCCAGACACCCCTTATGCCATCTTTCAAGGGTTTGGGGCTGCTGGGGAGCAGGACTCGAGTCAGACTTCTGAGTGCATCACCACTAGACCAGCAGGTCTCAGTGATTTTGCCCTCCTGGGGGACATTTTGTGATGCCTGGAGATGTTTTTGGCTGTCACAACCGGTCGGGGAACTTCTGCTGACTTCTAGAGGGCAGAGGGCAGGGATGCTGCGAAATATCTTACAATGCACAGGCTCGTGCCCACCACACAGAGTTTTCCGTCCCTCACCTCAGAGAGGCCCCCAGCATGCTCCTGGTTCCTGGGTAAAGAGTAATCTTTGGCGCTCGATCTTACGAAACCTTTGTTCTCTCCTATCACTTGCACCCCCTGGCCTCCGCTGCTTATATTAAAAAGTCAGTAAGATGAAATATCCTTGGCGGCCAGCCTCCATGGGGAAAAATACACAAAAACAATTGATACCCGGAGCACAGGGTATGCCAGGGGTTAGGGTCATGCTTGCCCGGGAAAGGGAAGCAGGGACTGGGGTAGATCCCTGGGGGTATAAAGGAAGAAGGAATGCTCAGACCTTCATTCACTCCACTGCGACTGCAGAACTCGGAGGGGCTTTTCCTCTGTGGCAAGATGGGAACCGGCATCATGAAGTGGGTGGTAGTGGTGGCCTTCGTCTGCCTCCAGCTCTTGGAGGCTAAAGTGGCCAAGTGAGTGTGGGTGTGGGCTGCTGGGGGAGGGAGCAGGGAGCTTGGGTGGGGGCCTGGAACCCAGCAAGGGGCCACCCGGCCAGGGGACACCCAATCCCAAGTACTACTCTCCAGGGGCACAGAGGAACCCCTTTCCTGGTGTTAGATAGGACTCAGAGGTGGCAGGAGACACCACTCCTTCCCTCAGGAAACTTCCAGGCAAAGGGAGAGGCACAGTCAATTCCCTCAACTGATGAGAAAAGATGGACCAAAATAGAGATGCAGAAACCACAGGAGACCCAGACTGGGGGATGTGGTTTCTTCCTAGAGGAGGGAACAGTTATTTCTGAATATGGAACTTTCTAGAAATCTCTATAGGGGTCCAAAAGTTTAATTGGTCACGCTGGTAGATGCTAAAAACATCTCGGCAGAAACCCCAGTAAGTGCAAACCTTTAAATGCTGAGGTGTCAGAGGGGAGTGAGGCCACCACCCGGGAGGAAGCGAGTGGCAAGGTTCAGGGGACATCAGGAAGGCACCCAGCAGCAGAGGCAGCAGCAGCACCGCCTGCTACGCCACCCTCACAGTGATTCCTGGGGCTGAGGGCTGCTCTCCTCTTCCTGGAAGGAATTTACGGAATATTTGAGAGTGGAGGGCCTGGATGGTGTTGGGGGGGACACTGGAGATGAGGTGGAGACATGCCTGGGTGAAGTTCATCATTTCCTGAATCAAGGAGCAAGCCTTGGGGAGGATTTTTAAAGAGAAAGAGAGGAGAAGAAAGAGACCCACACCCACACCCACACACAGGCACACACACACACACACACACACACACACAAGCACACACAAGCACAGAGAGGGGACGGCAGGGAGGCGGAGGCACATGGTTAGAGATGGGGAGAGACACAGCTGCAGCCCTCAGGAGCACTGCAGGGAGGAGGGCGGACCCGCCCTGACACTGGCCCCTCTGCAGAGTCTCCCTGAAGAAATTAAAGTCGGCCCGTGACATCATGAAGGAGAAGGGCCTGCTTCAGGAGTTCCTGAAGCACCACAAGTACGACCCTGCCCAGAAGTACCGCTTCGGCGACTACAGCGTGGTCTACGACCCCATGGCGTACATGGACGTGAGTGCTGGCCCTGCGGGCTGCCCGTCCCCGCCGCCACAGGCAGCGCCCCTTCCCTGTCCTGTGGCCTGCTCCCTTCTCTCAGCTGTGCCAGCCTGGACCCTGTCCACGGGCAGAGCACGGGGAAGGGCCTGAGCTGACCTGGCAGCCGAGCCCGCAGAGACCTTCGCTGTTGCCCTGGGCAGGCACGGACTGACAGTCCCTGGGCTCTGGGCAGGTGTGGAGGGAAGCCTCGGGCTCCTGCTGCTGGTGTGGGCTCTAGGGCAGGGGCTTGAGCCTTTCCTGCTGTGTCCATGGATGAGGCTGGGCCCTGGGATCCCTACAGAACTAATAGCTGCCCCTGCCCCTCCAGTCTTCCTACTTTGGTGAGATCAGCATCGGAACCCCACCCCAGAACTTCCTGGTCCTCTTCGACACCGGCTCCTCCAACCTGTGGGTGCCGTCTGTTTACTGCCAGAGCCAGGCCTGCAGTGAGTGCTGGGCTGGGCAGGGGAGGGGGCAGGCAGAGCAGGGGATTGCCTCCCTTGGGGATGGGCCCAACTTCGTCAAGGGGTTGCAGGGAGGAGCTTCAGCCCTGGAGAGGACCAGGGACTTGTCTAAGATCACGGGGCATCTCAGGTGGCAGGTTTGCTTTCTCTGCTCACCAAAATGCATCCCTTGGTCAGCTCTGCCCCACCCTCCACTCCATGCCACTTTGTTCCATTCTACTCCATTCTAGTCACTGTGGGCAATGCCGTTCCATTCTGTGTGAATAATGCCCACTCCATTCCACCCACTCAAGTCTACAGCATTCCATTTCACTCCACCCCACCAGTTACTAAGTTCTCACTGAGTGCCTCCGAGTGACATGTGAGAAAAATACAGGAAGTGGTCCTGTCCTGTAGCCACACTGGAAGACAAGTGACTTAAGACTTCCTTTAGGCTGTGCTGGCTCCCCTAAAGCTTTGGGGCTTGGTTCCCAACACCTCTAATCTAAGGGGTCTCTCACTGGTTATCTCAGAATGATGGGTGGCCAGCTTCTTGATGGGGTGAAGGTGGGGGAAGTGCAGGGCTGGCATGCCCAGGATGTTCATTCATTCCTACATCTAATGAGCAGTTCCTTGGCGTCGCAGTGTGCCAGGCCCTCTGCTAGGGGTTGGGGATCCGGAAATGGGTTGTATGCTACCCTGCCCATGGGGAGGCCAAGCCCTGGGGCAGCTGGAGATTCTGTAAGTCAGAGCGGGCTCTGGGGCCAAGACTGGCCAGCTCCCATGGGCCTTCCAACGTGGGGTGCCCCAGCTGCCACCCCCGTCTCTGACTTGCTGAACAGGGTTGGCAGAGGAGCACAGGCTGACAGGCAGAGGTGAACAGTCCTCCACTTGCCAGCCTGACCTCCCTGTGTCCTCCTCCCGCTGCAGCCAGCCATGCCCGCTTCAACCCCAGCCAGTCCTCCACCTATTCCACCAACGGGCAGACCTTCTCCGTGCAGTACGGCAGCGGCAGCCTCTCCGGCTTCTTCGGCTATGACACCCTGACTGTGAGTGGGTGCTCTGCTGTAGGGGACAGGAAACCAGCACTTCAGGGGCTCATTCATTCACTCAACTCACACTCATTGAGGGCAACCTGTGCCAGGCACTGGGACGCCCTGATAATTGGGGCAGACATGCTCCTTTCCCCTTAAGGAGCGTAAAGCCTGGGGTGCAGGGGAGAAGGGTGTGGGGCAGTGCTGCGGCCATCAGGGAAGGCTTCTGGGAAGAGAAGGTGGCTTTTGCAAGGAAGGAGCAGAGGTGAGGGGGAGGGGAGAAGAAGGGGCCTCGTCACCTCCCCCACACCCCCCTCCCTGTACCCCTCCAGGTCCAGAGCATCCAGGTCCCCAACCAGGAGTTCGGCCTGAGCGAGAACGAGCCGGGTACCAACTTTATCTACGCACAGTTTGACGGCATCATGGGCATGGCCTACCCGTCCCTGGCCGTGGGTGGGGCCACCACAGCCCTGCAGGGCATGCTGCAGGAGAATGCGCTCACCAGCCCTGTCTTCAGCTTCTACCTCAGCAAGTGAGGCACCGCCCACCTGGCCCTGCGCCTGGCCCACTTCCCCTGCAGCCCTGGACCACCAAGGCTCGTGCTCCGGGGCTGGGAGACCTCCCAGCAGGCATCTGGCTTTGGCCACTCTTGTCCCCAGGGCCTCCCCTCCGGGGCTCCTGGCCAGCTCCCCCCAGGCACCCCCACCTGTCCGCCTCCCCTCGTCTATCCCCAGCCCACTCGGACTCTTCTTTGGCCACAACAGAATCTCTCCCCACTTCAGGCTTTGCTTTTCATTGCTTAGATTCCAGGACCTCTTGGATGGATCTCTTGCCCAGGGCCTGGTTCACTCACTTCCTTCTGACCGAGTGTTTTCTTGCTGTACACCTCTTTTGTGCAGTAATCTTTTGCAACATCTTCTTTGATCTGTTGTTCTAGCCAGGCCCTGGAGTCTTCTGGTCTAGGTCCGCTGTGAACTCTGAACAAATTGTTATCATCGCCAACAAACACAAGCCGCCACTTAGTGCCCATGGGCCTGTCACAGTTTGCACCTACTCTCTGTGGTTCCATCACTCGAATCTGACTCTCCACATTACCCCATGACTAACGTTGCTGACTTACTCTCTGCCCCTGTTTACTATGACTCTGCAGCCTTCAGACACTCTGCACAGTTCCACATTCAGATTCGGCTACGGGGTGTAGGGGTGGGGGGCCTCTGAAACAAATGACACATGTCCTTCCCACTTCACCTACCTCCCTTCATATCCCATGGGTCTCCCGGTGATGCGTTCACCAGAGGCAAGACGAGGTGGAGGTGGGCAGGATCAGGAGGCCAGCCAGCCAGCAGCTCCTACAGAGGCGGGATTTTAGCGGGCAGCATCGTTTGGTATCCTGAGGCACTGGGAATTCTGAGACCAGGGAGTCCCAATCTTAGGGGAGACCCAGCCCTGCCCTCGGGGAGCCCCTAGTCTGGAACCAGAAAGGGAATGTTTTGCTCCAGCAGGAAGCCTTTATCCCACAGCCCCTCGCTGACCACCCTTCCCTGTGTCTCCAGCAGCCAGCAGAGCTCCCAGAACGGAGGAGAAGTCATTTTCGGAGGAGTAGACACCAGCCTGTACACGGGCGAGATCTACTGGGCCCCCGTCACCCAGGAGCTCTACTGGCAGATTGCCATCGAGGAGTGAGTCTGTGGCAGGACCCTGGGAAGGCGGCGCATCCTTGGTGCAGGCTTCCAAGCGCTCCCTGTCACACATGTATCAGGCAACCCTGGGTGGGTGAGGGCCGAGGACCTCCGCGCCTGCCCCACAAAGCGGCAGCTGTCCTCTGCGGGAGTGTCAAGGCCACCCCCCACCCCCCCCACCCCCCCCCACCCCCCGCTCAGCCCGGAGGGGAGCGGTGGGGTGGGGACAGCATAGGGAGGAGCAGGACTCGGAAGCTCCAGTTTCCAGTTGTTAGAGACCCTGCAGCCTTATTACCTGGGCTTACAGATCGGAAATCGTGGTGCTTGGCGGGCGGTGGGTGGAGGGGGAGCTAATGTGCTCAAGGTACTTACAGCACTACAGCAAATCTGTGACCCTGGCTTTCAATATTTCTAAAACCTTACTGGGGACTTTTTAAAAAAATTATTGTTAATTTTTTTTCTGCATGGGCAGGCACTGGGAATCGAACCCAGGTCTCCAGCATGGCAGGCGAGAACTCTGCCACTGAGCCACCTCTTAAAAAGAGGATCCCATGGCTATTTAGGAGGCCTTGGGTAGACTCTGGCATGGAGTGAGGCAGTGGGGATGGCTGGATCATCCTCTGCAGGGTTCTTCTCTTCCTGCGGGGCACTCGGATTCTGTGGCTGTAGCTGTCTTTCCCTCCGTGGGTGGGGGGAGCCCAGGCCCCGGCTGCCCTGAGCCCGTGGGGTGTTGAGGCTGCTCCTCTCACCCTCCAGGTTCCTCATCGGCGGCCAGGCCTCCGGCTGGTGCTCCCAGGGCTGCCAGGCCATCGTGGACACAGGCACCTCTCTGCTCACTGTGCCCCAGCAGTACCTGAGTACCCTCCTGCAGGACATTGGGGCCCAGCAGGACCAGTATGGACAGGTGGGTATGGGGGGGTGTACCCCTCTTTCCCACAAGAGGCCAAACCAGAGGCAACTGTGGTTTCTCCAGGGAGCATGGAAACAGATAATTCTTGACCCCGTGTCACTAACAACCCCAAAACAGTGGAGGTGGGGGCTTTGGGGGAGTCTAGGGCTGGGGGCAGGAAGGCGGACTGGAGACTGGTTCTGGTAGGGCCAGATGTCTGTGCTGAGGGGGAATGGGAAGTTACCACAAGGCAAAGACTTTCTTTTGAGCTGCAATCACACAGAAAACAGATGAAACACGTTAGGCTTTGGGGTAAAAACAAAATAATTGGCATGTGGGTAGCCCTATTCTTCCAGATCCCCCTCACCTCTAAAGGGCCAGGCTCTCTTGCCAACCCCCTCTCCTGTGCCCAGGAAAGGGTTTGCATCATTAACACATTCCTGCTAACCTTGGAAGACTGATGGGCTACTCTTCCTACAGATCTGTGTGTTTTAAAAGGAAACTTGCAGAGAAAGGGCAGAGAGATTCACTCTCTCATGGAGGAAATTCAAGCAAAAGTAATGTTTTTGCAGTGAGGGAGATTTTCGGGTTTCCCCAGACCCCAACCACCCACTGCATGTGAATTTATATGTGGAATGCCCGACGTATTTGGACAGAACTTCACTACACCCTTCAGTCCAAAAGCAGGCCTTGGGGGCTCCACCCTGCAACCAGGAGGCTGAGCTGCGGCGGTTGGGGGGTACTCCTAGGTGGATGATGAGGCAATCTGGCTTCTGTCCCTCTCCGCAGTACACCGTGAGCTGTGACAACATTCAGAACCTGCCCACTCTCGCCTTCATCATCAATGGCGTCCAGTTCCCTCTGCCGCCCTCCGCCTACATCCTCAGCGTGAGTCCTGCTTCTTTAGGCTAAGCCAGCAAGGACTTGCTGGGCGCGGGAGGAAGGGGCAGGGCGGGAGTCAGAGGGCTCCTTACCTCGTGCTGTTGGCCAACTCCTTGCGGCACTGATTTATTTCCCCACTCATTGATTCTTACCAGGTACTAGGCTTGAAATTGACAAACGTCATCTGTTATTAATTATTTTATTAATTAGTGGGGAGAGGCACTGGGCTTTTTGATGAACATTTATTATGAGCCAGCCACTATGTGAAGCACTTTGCTTAATTCTCACGTTCAATGAGGGAGATACTTGTTTCTATTTTACGAATGAAAATTTGGAGGTTCAGAGAGGCTAAAGTTACACAGCTGGTCAGGGTGAAGCTGGGACTTCAGACCAAGTAGGTCTGGCTCTGAAGGGTTACTGCCAGGCAGAACTGCTTCAAAATTGGGAGCAGAAGGGAGACCTGGGAGAGGAGAAGTTTCCCACCTTGGGGAAAACGGGCCCCACAGAAGGCTACAGCAGGCTGAATTCACCCATTCTAGAAATTCCCTCCCACCAGCCCCTGCTCTGGCAGCTTGGTTGGCTTGTGAGTCCCCAAGGGCAGAGTCCCTGGTTCTTTCGTCCTGCATTCATGCCCCTGTCTGGGACTCAGGGCTGAGCAATGTCCGGTTCGTGTGTGAATGAATGAATGAGTGCCACCCTTTTGTGTTGAGCAGAGCAATGCCTACTGCACCGTGGGGCTGCAGGCCACCTACTTGCCCTCCCAGAATGGCCAGCCCCTGTGGATCCTCGGGGACGTCTTCCTCAGGTCCTACTATTCCGTCTACGATATGGGCAACAACAGGGTGGGTTTTGCCACTGCCGCCTAGACTCACTGCCTGGATACCTGGGCTCCCTTCTTCCCCTCTGCCCACCTACCCCCAGCCCCCTTCCCCCCATCCCCACCCCCCGGGTTCTCACTGTGCTTCCTCTCCGGATTCAGCCTTCCCTTTCTGGACTCTGGACCTTCTCTAACAATAAATCATTCTTCTCCATGTTGGCCAGCCTGTTGTTTTTGGAGGGTTGTGGTTTATAAGGCAGCTCTAGACCTCAGGGAATGAGGAGAGTGAGGGTCAGGGACAAATTTGCCTCTGATGAACTATGTTCTCTCTGAGTGGCTGAAAGGTTTCTTGGTGGGTCACTGAGATTCTAAGAGGAATGGGCATCATAGGGCTAAGGGATGGACTCTTGGCCCCTTAGGGCTTAGAGTGTGTTCACAGCTTCCCTCTGGAGATGGAAGACAGTGGTAGTGGCATCTAGGGGCCATTCTTTTATGACGAGGCATAAGGGCCCTACTCCAACAAACTGAAATGCCCTGCTGACCTAATTTACCAAACTAGCACCTGAACCAACTTGGCGACCTTGCCCCCCACCCCATACCCACTAGCAGTGCCCCCAGGAGTCTGACACATCCCAACTCCAGGTCTCAGTCTTCCCACTTGCTAATTACGCATGGACAAGGAGTTTCCTCAGGAGAGCAAGGATGCCTCTGCACATGTGCAACATCACATTGTCCTGAAGGGCAGAGGGTGTGCCAGAACCCATCTCCAACAGGACTTCAGAAGGCCTGGGCTGAGCTGAGGGGACCCCTAGGTCCCAGGATCTGTATCTGAAGGAGGGCTGGCCTCCTTCAAGAAGGGATAGCTTCTTGAATCACATGGAACTCAAGCCCACCTGCTGTAACCAGCTCAGCAAGAAGCCCTGCCCCTCTAGACTTTATCCCTGTTCTCCTTAGAGGCCTCCTAAGCCAGAAACCTGGGGCCACATGGTGTAGGGAAAAGCTGGGAGAATGACAGCCCAGCACCCTGAGACTCCGAAAAGGGAAAGGTGACAAGGAAGGAGATCAGAAAAATTCCATCCAGCCGCGGGGAGGTACCAGAGAATTCAGGCTGACGGGGGCTAGGCAGGAAGGGGTGTAAGGGAGAGCCTCTAATGCGGGTAGGGGCACGAGCCCATTCTACAGTTGTATTACATCCTGCGTCCACCAGGCTGACCCCAACCTTACTCTTTGAGTCAGGATCAGGCAAAAGAGTATAACTTCTGAGATCCAGCTCCTGTACCCCACTCCAAACCAGGCGGGCAACTGGGGTTTGCCGCGGAGGAGTTTCTATTGGTAAGGGCACACCATCCGGGACTTGACGTATTTCCTAGACTTTTGGAAAGACAGCCTGCTGCAGGTCCCTCCATGGGGTCAGACAGGCCACAGGGAGTATTGCAGTGGGCCCTGGTTTGGCATATCACTAACTGAGAGAGAAAGGAAACCTGCAAAAGAGGCAGGAACGACGTGGAACCAAGGTTCCGAGTCAGACACCGAATCCCCGCAGGCCGTGGCCCGCAAGTCCCAGCGTGCCTAGCGCGGCCGCAGCCCGGACTACGCCTCCCGGCGAGCGCGGCGGCGGGCCGGCGGTGGGCGGGCTGGGGCGGGGCCGCGGGGGTGGGTGCTGCCCTCTGCTGGGCGCGGCGGGAAGTGGGCGCGGAGTGACAGCGGGAGCCCGGGCGCCGGGCGCGGGGCTTGGTGACAGCCGAGGCGGCGGCCGCTGGCGGGACGCAGGGAGCGGTGGCCACGGCGGCGGCGGGAAGGTCGGACGGGACAGGTGCCCAGGTGGCGCGGAACCGGAGGAGCTCAGGAGCGGGTGGCAGGCGCAGCTCGCGGGCCGGGCACCTGAACTTGGACAAGTTGCCGGAGCCGCGGGGTGCGGGCGGCGGACAGATTGACCTTCACAGCGAGGTGAGAAGAGCCGGGAGAAGCTGGGCGCGCGGAGGGCCCGAGACCCCCGACCCAGACTCCCCTGTCTCCATCCTGTGGGTCCCAGAGACAGGTGGGTGGGGGGTGCGGAGTGGAGATGGCAGGGAGACCGTAGGCTCTGCCCCGCCATCCGCCCCGCCGACAGCCCAGTCCCGGGCGCCCCGCGCGTGCCGGGAGCGTCGCTGCGCCCCGAGCGCAAGAACCCCTCCAGCTGTTCCGTGGAGGCCTGGGCCGGGGGCGGCTTCTCTCCGACCTTATGTAACCGGGCGGGAGGGGCCGGGGCGGGCATGGGCCTTCCCGACCCTGGAGCTGTGAGTCGAAGGGGCGGGAGGCGTGGGAGTGAACTTGCAAGAAGTTTGAGAAGCGTGGGCCCGGCGCCCCCGCCCCCCCGCCACCGGACGCGGCTGGGCGGGTGATGCGGGGGAGGGGGTGAGGAGTAGGGGCGGTGTGCGGGGGCCGAGTCCGGCCGGGACAGGCCCCGCCTGGATGGTCCCGGGGAGTGGGAGGACCAGAGCGGCGCCACGCCCCGGGGGCTGGGCTGCTGGGCGGGGGGCGGGTGGAAGTACCATCCTCCTTCCCTTCGCGTCCCTTCCTGCCCTCGGTCTCTTAGGAGCTCCCCCCGTTGTCGTCCCCGGGTGTTCCTGAGCGCAGACTTTTTCTCCCCCCTCGCATTATCCCATCGCCCTAGGGAACCCTAAACCCCGAAGTGTACTTTTTTGGTCTCATCAAAGCCCCAAGCCACTGGCCCATCCCCCTCCCGCCCTCGTCCCCCGGCTCTCGATTCCGAATCCCGGAAAACACGCTTTCTTTCCCCCTCTCC